>VXAK01005275.1:0-31059 GCA_013399435.1 Arenaria interpres | reverse complement strand
GGTCCCAGAAATCAGTGATAGTCCATAATGGTGTCATCCTGACTTGTCTATGATGGTATTTTCCCTAACATCCCTCCATTCTTAAGGCATCTTTATACTACTTTTTACCTTTCAGGTGGAGCTTGAGTGACTCAAGTCATCCATACCTTTTTTTTATCATCAGTGTAAAATGTCCTTGTTTCGCATTTAAAGGTATAGGTTAAGAAAAATTCAGAGCGCAGACTCGGTGAAGGGTGGTCGCGCCTTGGAGGCAGGTAGCTTTTAGGTTGGAGGTGTGTTTTGGTATTATAATGACATTATAATGAGCAGAGATCAACCTAAGGACAGGATTTTTACAAAAAAAATCAGAAACTGCTGGCTCAGGGCAGCAACTCTGCAGTCTATCGGTGTTCGTAGTACCGTGAGTTCTCATTCCCTGCGCTGATGCACAGGGTTTGGCTGCGGTATCTTCACACCACCCCGTTCTCCGTGCTGGGCTTTTTCACCCTGGATTCTGCTGACTCCAAGGCTGCAAGTTGTGCATCGGGAACTCCGGTGGAATGCGTTCTTTGCATATCAGCTGCGCTCCACCCTGGAAGCTTCTTCAACGCTGTTACCTCTTTCTGTTTCAAAATGCGATGTTTTAAAAGGTGAATGTAACTATTTTTCGAAGCCCCGTCCAGCAGTTATCCCACAGATGATCCATTATATATATATGACGTGAATCAGGTCGATGGTTTCCCGGTTCACAGCCACCTGCAGCCTCGTGGTTGATTGGGATGCTCTTGGGTGGAAGAGGTGGTGACCCACTTCCTATTAATCCAAAGAGGTGGCATCTAATTCGTATGATATAAGAGCTCTTCTTTGGGTACTTTGTTAAAATGAGGAGATGGCGCCTTTTTTTGGCGGTTTGGTAGTGCTGTCTTAATTTTCTTTTGCTTTCTTTAGAAATGCCCACACACAGGATTAATTTTGGCTTGAAATGGTTTTCTTGAAGAAAAAAAAAATCAAATCTTTTGTTTATCTCCCTGCCCTGAACTTGCTTTTCCCATTTTAATCTGCTGGAAGGGAAAACTAGTTGCTATTAAACCCGGCTTTTGATGTGCGTGCTTTTAAAACTTAGTTGCTCCTGCTCCAGCTACGGAAAATGTGCCCAGTTGGCATTGTTACGAATGTCTCTAGCATTATGTGCAACAGGGTTGTTTTGAAAAAATCATTTTGAAAAAATATTTTGCTTTGAAAACAGATCCGCTATACTTCAGTGAATATGTAATATATGCAAATATGTTTTCACCTAAGTTGTTTACTGCGTTGTCTTTCGATTCGTGTCATCCGTATTGTCACGTGCATGTTCGGCTCGTGTAGTCTGCTTTTTACAGAAGCAATTCTGGGACAAGCCTTTGGACTGTTTATACAACAGCTTCTTAGGTATGCCTAAAGATTGCTGACTTTTTCAATAAAACGAAACAGCACTTAAACCACAAAGGACAAAATGATTTTTCTCCTCTGTAATCTTACTTTAACTTTCTCTCATTTTAATTTTAATCGCTTTGAAAAACAACTCCTCTAAAGCTTGTCTCAAATTGTAGAGATACAATTGTAAAGCAGCTTTTATGTGAAGCCAAATTCCTCGTGAAAATATTTAACCATCAATACTGCTATATCTCAATGCTGATAAAGATTCTTCCAAAGCGGTGTTTTAGTGTTGCTTTCACTTAAAAGTTACAACATTCTCTGTCTTTCACTGCAGGTTGTGTTCTTGACGAGATGAGAAATCATGGCTTGTACAGTGAATGAACCTTAAACTCCTGGGCCAAAAACTGAGGTTGTTTTCATGAAGGATGGCAACACCTTACGTTCCTGTTCCTATTGGAAGTTCATCATCCAGCTTTACAAACAGAAACCAAAGAAGTTCTTCTTTTGGGAGCATCTCGACGAGTTCCAGCTCCTCAAAAGGACAGCTAGAGGACTCTACAATCGGGAGTTTTAAAAAGATGAGCGTGCCTGACCAGACTGGTTCTACGTCATCTGTGTGTGGTAGTCCACTTGTTAGGACTAAATTTACTGGTCTGGATACATCCATGGAATACTGTACTCAGCCCATGGACGAAATAGAGCAGAATACAGATTCCAGGAGCTGGGAAGATCGACCATCCACGCCTACTATACTGGGCTATGAGGTGATGGAGGAAAGGGCAAAATTCACTGTAAGTTTTGGGGATTAAGTTTTTAGTTCGTCCTATAATGACAAGATAACGATCTCATGTACTTTGCGTTCTTTTTCATTAGTTAATCTCGCCGTTCAGGGATGTTGGAGTACTTTACCAACAGCAGTTTAGCTTCAAAGTACTGCCAGCTGACAGGAAAATAGCATTCCCGTTGTACAGGTGGGAAAATTGGGACTGAGAAGCAGTCTTTCCTGTAAGTGCATAAGTGGAACAGAAGGATTTCATTCTATTTCAGGTATCAATTTCTGCTGGAAAAGTCAGGAATTCCTTGCAAGGTTACAGTTCCTTGGGAAATTGAACTTCTAAAAGTTCTGGGTAGTTAAACATCTTAAATAAAATGTAGTCTTTTATTTCAAATGAATGGTAAAAGGCACCCTGATATTTGCCTTTTACAGTTATTAGGAACATACAACATCCACACTAAAGCTCAAAGGTAGTTTACAGCTTCTTGCATTGCTAGGTTTAGTTTCTAATAAGGGGAAATCTGATCTGAAAACATCAGAGAGAGATTTGACATACGCGGTGTCTCATGGCAGAACACCAGCTTAACTGGTGTGCATTGACTTTGCTCAAAACGCGCTGTAGCTGGCAATTCAGTTTTTTCACATGCCAGAAATATATTAAGGCATTTGTGCATTTGTTTTTGTGGATGTGGTTGAAACATTTCTTTGAGGTAATTCAGCAATGCCTGTGGGAGTGATGGGAGTTGTTTGTTACTAATTATTTATTAATCATCTTACTTCAGGAGAGCAACATTAATCACAAATAGGTAAGGAAGAAATAGCAGACAATGGCTTTTTTCCTCTCCTATTTCCCTATTTTCTCCTATTTTCCCAGGAAATTGTGGAAGCTAACACCCTTATAACAGTTCAAATACTAATAAAATCAATGAAAAGAATTAAACAAAGCTGCTTTTTAATTATTTGAGAATGAAAAACTTAGACAAGGTATCTTCATGCATGGTACCTTAAAAGAAGAACCGAAATGCTTTTACGTGTAGATTAAAAGATTGTTTTTAAATGATACCTTCAAAACTAAAACAATTACTGGTATTGTTATATTGACATAAGTGAGTCTGAAAATATGCCAAGGCATATTCCAGGGTGTGTGTAAGGTGTTCTTCAACTGCAGTTAAAATAAGGAGTCAAAGTTGTGTATTTGTGGAGAAGGCCAGGTTACAGTACAAACGAAACGTTCTTCGCCATTAAAACGCTTGGCTGCATTTTTGGTCTTTCTGAATTCGCTTCTTTTGTTGCTCTGCGTGTTTCTGAAAGCACATAATTAACTGTTTGTTTTCAGTTGCGTGTCGAACATAAGCTTGCTGTTGTGCGTTAAAACCAGCAAGTAATTAGTCCTAGAAATGTTGGTTGCTTCTGCAACACAAAGTCGGTGAGATGGAAGACAGTGGAAATTTAAATTGAAATCGTCTATAAAAGAGGAGACTCAATTGCTGAAGTTTTTTTACTGCTTGTTAGCACGTCTCAGAGTTCCCAAAAATAGGAATCTGAATTGTTTAAGCTGGGTGATGTGCTAACTTCGGGAGTTAAATGTTAATGCGCGTTGGAGTACGTGCTGCTGAAGCCTATGGGAGAAAAAACCTAGGCTGAAAACCATCTCTGTCTGTAAGCAGTTGGTCTCAAATGAGTTGGCAGTCCTGGAATGTTCAGTTAGTGCTTTTTATTTTTTAAGCCAACTAGAAATGATAATGAGGTGCTGAATCAGCTAGAGATTGTTATTAAATATTGGCATATTTTCATTGAATATTTTGTATTTGTAGAATAAGGCAATTCAGGATTGACTGGAATTACTTGAATTTGTTGGATTCATTTGCAGTTTTTTCCGGAAACATTGTGTGAAGGAACTAACAGTTGGCTTTGTAATGATCTAGTTTTTCTAGCTTTACTAATTACAAATCTTAAAAAGAAAAAGAATCCAACCCAAAACATTTTTCAAAATTTGCAGGAAAACCAAAAACGTTTGTTTCAGGTTGACTGTATTTTTTTTTTCCTCTTTTTTACTTGGCTGGTAAACATAACCTTAGAACCAGAATTTGTAGAGACTTTTTCTTAGAGTTTTCTAACATTTACTTGGAAACCATTCAAAGTGAGGGTCAGACTAGCTTGGTTTTTTCACGTGTGCATTTGTAAGCAATAACTTTGCAGAACTTTTAGTAGAATAAAAGAACATGATAGAATACTGATCAGGAAGTAAATCAGCGAGGATGTTCCAAAGCTGCTTGTTCTCTGTGTTGCTGAGTACTAGCAAAGAGTCTTCACAATTTCATGTAGCAATTCTGCTTTATGAAATTTTTGTAAAATAAAATTCGGTTCATACTTTTGATAACGACAAGAAAGCTAAAACATTTGGAGATCGTTTATGCAGAAAATGTGGGACAGAAGAATTACATTTTAATGCTGGCCTCACGGGCAGGTCTGGCAGCATGAATTTTAAAAGCTAATAGCCTTTTGTTAATGACTGAAATACTGCCCCGGTTACAGTACGTGGCTTCTGCAGATGCTGCTGCTTGAAAGTGAAATTCTGTGTTGAGGAAGTAGAGAAAAGAAATACTTGCAGAAAAATTGCTTTTAATTTGCACCACAGTTATCTGTGGCTTGTGTAACTGTCTGCAACTTAATACATTATAGAATACAAAACGTACAGAAGTTTTCTGTCGCTGCAGTTATCACCTGCTGGGGCTGCAACAAGAAATACATTTACCACTGAAACAACCTGCTCTGAAATACCGGGAAAGATTTTACTATGTAACAGATTAGAAAATGTTTTAACTAGAATTTGGTTAAATGCCTGTAAGGGTTTGTTTATCACTATGATTCCAAAAGTATCTTTTTCTCCCTTGTATTTTATTTAACTAGAGAACGCCTAGGCTGTGAAAGCTAACCCAGTACAATTGCACAGCCTTTTTTTTTCTTATACTGGAAAAAGTAAGGTTGGTGACATAAGAACCCTTCTTTCCTAGACACTGTGTAATATTTTCTAGTTAAAATTTTGTGGTGTTAGATTCATTGTGTTCAGGCATTAGAGCAGTAGTCCTCCGAAAAGGTAATTGATTTTTTTCTTTAATTATTACTATTGTTGTTATTGTTTTATTTATTTATCCATTTCCTTTTAAATAGGAGAATGGTACTGCTGTCCTGTTGGCTTGCTAAATCTTGATTCAAAGGATCCATTACTTCAGTTCTCCAGTGCCAGTGTAATCGTTCTGATGCAGTTATCTAGGGAAGTGGTCGTATTCTGTCTGGAAAGACAAAACCTAATGTTCAAGACAAATGAAACCTAGGGAGGATGTTATTTTTATCCCGCATCACTTTTCCTTGTGAACCAAGTCAGATGAGACGTTTTAAAACAACATAACACTCAGTAACTGGTTATTACGGTCATCTTAAAAACAAATTAGCCTCAAGGACTGATGAATAAAACAATAATTCAGCAAAGATTAAAGTGGATCACTAAAACATACTTCACTTACCTNAATTATAGAGACTCCTTCCTTAAATTCTGAAATTAATTTATACTGTGTACTGATAATTAAGCTTAAAAAAACCCCACCTTCCAATTAAGGATTCTTTTCTTATCCACGAGTCTTGTTTCGTTAAGAAATAAAGGATAATATCACCCTTCCAGCCAATGCGGCCTGAAGTTCTGAATATTTTTCTGATATTCTTGTTTTTCCACCCAGGTATACAAAATACTGGTAAAAAGAAGTCCAGAGGAAAGTTGGGTGGTTTTCAGACGGTACACTGACTTCTCCAGGCTTAATGACAAGGTGAGAATTCTACACTGGTAAATATCTCTCATGTTTCATTTCCTTTGTGTCTCACATTTTTGTCACTTTTTTTATTTGCTTGCTTTTTTTTTTTACTGCATTTAAAAGACATACTATATTAATGAAACCATTAATGAATAAAAAAATGTTTCCTCATTTTTTTCGAAGATACATGAAATAACTACAGCTAGTGTAAAGAAGGTATTTCTTCATCCGAAGTTGTAAATGTGCTTTGTATTTTATATTTATTCCTAATCTATGTGATAAAGGAAATTAACTCTTTAATAGTTGTATCCCCTGCATGCAAATACAACTAGGGGCCCATGCTTTTTGCAGGAATGATCCAATAATTTTTCAATGTGAAAGACTGTTTTTTTCATGATAAAACTGAAGTTTTGTGAACATAAATTCTTTGTATGTTGGTCAGTCTTCAGTTATTTTCAGTGTCTTTGAAGTTAATTGTGAAATATTATATGTTTAAAGCTGAAGACAGAGACGCCAGGTAAATAGGCATTCTGGTTCAGCAACTTACTATTTTTAGAACACTAGAAAACAAATAATATTTCTCTAAAGAACACAAGGTTTTTTAATGGGTAAATACCGTTTGGCTATCCCATTTACCATTATTTTTATAGAAGCATTGGAGTAGAAAAGCAGACTTACACTGTGTCCTACTCTCTACTCCTAAGAATAATCTTTCGCTGCAAATTAAACGTGTTTTCTTCTACTGTGTTCCTTCATGTTCGAGCTTGCAGCTTTTTAACACTCCCTATTTTCCACCCATAGTAAGGGATTTTTGGTATACCTTTTCTTCTCTGTGGGTCAGTGTGCCTAAACAACTAAGAACTTAATTCTGCTGAAGTATTTAATATGGGCTTGAATTTATATATTTCTCTGGGTTCCTGGTTTTGACCCATTTAGGTGTCTTTTAGGTTACCTTTAAAACATCGGTGCAGTCTAAAACTACCACAGATTGTTGAATATGAATTAGTTTAGGGATGCCTTTTTGAAGAAATTCCTGTGTTTTAATTCAATCTGTCCTAAATTGAGGAATGACTTGGTATTGGCAAAAGCCTAACTTCTTTCGAGATGATGATGTTCTGGGGATTTCAACTCAAATCTCACAAGTCAAGTCATATAACAGTTTGTGTTTTGGTCGGCTATGTCAGATATAGGCCAAGAACCAGCTTACACGCATCGACTTTTAGTGTGGTGGTCAGTAGTTTCAAAAACTAAAATGCCACAGAATAGATATTTAGAGCTTACAAGTGAAGTCCTTAGTCTTTGCAGTCAAATCTTTGACAGAAATGTTTGGCTTTTAAAATGATTTATAGGTATTAGGATTTCTGTTTAAAAGGAGGATCTTTATTTTTTCCCTTGTGCCACTGATTGAATCATTTTCATCTCTCAGTATACATCTAAACTTTTACTTTGTTACTAGTCTGTAATTCTCTAGAAGCTTCAGAATTACAGTACATTTCAGTTCCTGGAGCTGGCATTTCTGTGTTACAACAAGCATGACCTCTTATAAACCCAGGAGTAAATGGTTATACACACGCATCAGCGGTTCGAAAGGCACAGTGCAACACTTACAATTCCTTGTTTTCTTACGACAAATACAGACACGAAGTTGTGTGCATATATACTTCTGGGATTTTTCTGTAGCCTCTCTCATAGAAATCCAATGTAAACAAGAGAAATATGCTGTCTTATAAATCCTTTTCATCACCATCCTTCGTGAGGTTGGTGGCAAATTCTTCGTTCTCTGAAATGGTATTAGAAACCTGGCATTAAATGCCAACTGAATTGAACAATCGATCGCTATGTGAATCAGTATGAAGTATTAAGAGGAGGAATGGCTTTTCAGGAAGACCAGGTAAAGACAAAAAAGCAACGTGTTTTGTATGTGTCAGGCATATACTTATTCATAAGTCCAAGCTGAACAGAGAGCCGGATTTTGGCTAAAAATAGAGAACGTGAGAAAAGGGACGATGAATGGGGGCTTGTGAAGATAAAATCGGGACTGGATGAATGAATGCAGCTCAGCTAACTAACAGAAGTAGCTAGTGAACTTAATAACAGCGTTTTTTTATTTACCATGAACTCTCAATGAAAATAAATATGGCAATATAGATAGCAGTAGGATCCTAGAAAGTGTTTTGGACTTCCACTGGTTTCTGAGATATTTACAGTAAGGAGCAGCTAATAAAATAGAAATAAAGAGGAGTAAAAACACTCAAAACCATGAACTCTCCTTTTATGAATGAAATTAGTAAGTGCAGCTGCAGGTTAAGACCTGAACATATTTCAAGTGTGAGGAATGAGTTCTCTGAATGTCAAAGCTATCTACTTTCCAGGCAATGAAAAGTTTCTGGAAACTCCATACCTACTGAAAGAAAACAAACAGAAGATGATGGCAAGTAATCCAGTGTCAAGGAAAGATGAGGTGTTGCCAGTATTGGGCCCAAGAAGCCACATAGTGATCTCAAAGTCAAAAGTAATCACCAAAAAATATAATAAAAAAAAAGATACCAGCATAAGGAGAGTAGTACAAACTTCTAAAGTGCTAAGATGCAAGATGGACTGTCACAGGATGCTAAGGGCAATAGGTAAAGTTCTATAAATCACTAGAGACAGAAGTAAGGGAAGGAGGCAGTAGAATAACAGCTGCGTTACTTGAGAGCAAACAAGCCAATAGTGAACGATAGAATGATACAGCAAGGACTGAAGTACTGTCTTTTGCTGTAATGTTAACAAAAAAACCTAAATCTAAGTGGATTTTGGAACATGACAGAATTTGAGGGCTTAGGAGCAAAGGCTGAAATACAGATGTTTGGCTAGATGTCTGTCTTCTGTTGAAGAACTCCTAGTGGATTGGAGAAGTACTTGAAGAATACTCTTCTGTCCCAAAAATGATGGGAAAAAAACTTTGTAAAGTTTGTTACTACGCTGGTAAAGATGCTGAACAAATGATGAAATGGCCAGTCTTAGGAAGTTAACCATTTCTCTCTGAGACTGTGCCTCATGTGACCTGTATCATCTGCCAGGTGCTGATGTAGGGGAGAGACATCTAGAAAGGATGCTGGATTCAAGAAAGTGATTGCAGCCAGCATAACTTGCCTGACCCACAGTTTTTCCTGCTGTGCTTAAGCAATGTTCAAGAAAGAATGCCCCAGGACTGTGCTGTTGAAAATTAGTCTGCTGACAGCAGCTAACTTTCTCCTACTCTCTTCATCCACAAAGGAGTAATCTATAGGTAGGCGTGCTCTTGCCTTCGAAATAAATTACGTGATCTGCATAACCAGACAAGTGAAATTACCATTAAGCAGAAATCTGTGTGGTTGAAAAGCTTTCCCAGCAATGGTTATCTATGGTCCCCTCTACAACTGACACAGGAGCTCATTTTGTTATCTTTTCTGACTTCGTTTCTGTTCAGTATTTTATTAAGAGGGGTTATGGAGCATAGAGGATATTTACTTACATGGTATTAATGATACCTTGGTGAGAGGTGAAATAACTTTGGATGACCAAAGATGAACTAAAAATATCAAGAAGAGGCTAATATCAAGATGAAATTCAGTAAGAGGAAAACATATACTTAAATAATTAAATGCATAAATAAAGAGCAAGGCTTTGACAATAAACCATTCTATAAACAAGAAACTAGTAGTTATCATGGGCTATTTGAATATAGAACGCTTGTGATGTTAAAGCTCCTTTCTTGTGCTGTGGAGTGGTCCTCAGATGAGCAAGGGTGATCCACTAACGTGGTTCTTCCTTTAATTGTGTAGGGAGGTTCTAGCTGAAATACAGCGTCTGTTTAAACTTTTTTAAAACTTAGTCTGCTGAAAGAGCTATCCATTAGCCTTTTCCAAGGGTCCATAAAGAGCCGTTAAATAAATAGAGCTTATTGTCAGAAGGCTTAAATTTTGCTGTGCGATGATCAAGACACTCACTGAAGAATTATCTTGCAGCTATGTAGACGTTGAGAGCTGAACTGTTTTCAAGGCAGATTCTGGAATCCCTGTCACTGGAACATTCATCTGAATATCCTAGGTTTACACAGGGCATCCCTGACAGAAGCTGGCTTGATCCTGTCTTCAGAAAAAGATTAAAGAATTCTTCTGGCAGTTAGAGTAACACTAGATTTTCTAAAACCTGGTTGCTTTTTCCTGTTGGTTGTAAATCTTCTTGGAGACTTTTGTGTCAAGCATCCCTTCTAAGAAAAGGCATCTAAAAATTCTTTTTTTACGAAAGCAGGTTCTTTTATTTTCATGCATATTAGAAAAATATTTAATTGGCATCTCTGGACAGGTCTGTCATGATATAATTATGATTCCATTCACTTTATTTCTGAATTCAAAGAAAAATTCTAGGTATTTCTGATGTTGAGTATACCCTGGTACTGTTTAAGTAACTCAAAAATACAGTTTTGTATGTTAGTAGTAGGGTTTCAGCTGCATCCATGCATATTGAAATTTTAATATTCAGTGTACAAGGAACTACTCTTTACTAGAAGGGACTCAGGCCTGTGTTGTAGTTCATTCTGCCAGCCCCCCCCCCCCCCACCCCCCAAAAAAAGACGAGTTGCAGAGTTGTGGGTCTGTAATGGGCTTTTATATATTTTATTTATATAGTACTTCTTAGCCCTGAGTACTTTGGGACGCCACTGAAATGCTTACTCATCTGATACTTTTTTACTTACATACAATTTTCTTATATTTACTGACTCAAGGGCATTAAGCAGCAGACTGAGAGACACTAGATAACAAAGCAAAGGTTTTCATTCCTATTTTTGTATAGTAAATTTAAGAGGTCATTTTATTGCATGAGGCGACACAACAAGTAATAGAACTGGGTCCACAATTTAAGCTATAATTTGGATTTTACTTATGATTGAGACTTACCTTGTGCTGGAACTTAACAGAAGACAGAAAGTTCCTGTAATTCTGAGTAAAGTCAGTGCCTGTGTCAAATCCAGTATTTCATCAAGACTTTTTTTTTCTTGGTTTTCTTCATTTGCCTTTGATTTCTGTTTCAGCTAAAGGATATGTTTCCAGGCTTTCGGTTGGCTCTTCCACCAAAGCGCTGGTTCAAGGATAATTATAATCCTGACTTCTTGGAAGATCGACAGTTGGGACTACAAGCATTTCTGCAGAACCTAGTAGCTCACAAAGATATTGCTAACTGGTACGTGACTAAACTTTGCTTGTGGATTGGGATTTTTTTGGTGTTCAGACTCCTCATGTAGGAGGAGATATATTCTAGACACTAGCAGTTTATCTTTGAGCAACATAGTAAGGAATTTCATTAGCGTTCATGTTGTGTATTTGGTCATTATGTGAATTATTTAGTTTCCTATTACATTAGTTCTATCTTAACCGTAGCAAAAACGGGGGATTGCAGTCTTTTGAGTGTTTTGAATTGTACATGATTAACCACTAACTAAAAACTGTAATATTTAAAATATTAGACAAATCGCATGTTTACTCCTAAAACATTACTTCTGCGTGCTGAATGCAGAATTGATATATTGTTAATTTATATTGAGATTAAATATTAGGCTCCTGTAATGGAAAGTACCTGCTCTGTTCTGTGATTAGTTCTTAAAACGCGTATTAAACGAAAGGTTTTTAATCTACATTACGTCATAGTAATAGAAGTACCTTTATAGATTGCTTTACATGAGTAAATGTAAATCACAAATCAAAAAAGGCTTAAGAGTCTCAAAAGCATACTGTGTTTAAGCAACAAAGTGCAGAAGTCTCTTTGAACAGTACCTTTTTTTCATACAAAGTGAAAGATTCTTCCAAAGCTGGAAGATGAGTAGAACACAATTCTGGCAAATAAAATGTAAAATCATTTAAATATAGGCGAGCAGGTTGCTAGAGGCAGAGTAGTTAGTTCTAAAAACCTTTCCCAACACCAGAAATAAAAAAAGTTGTGAGATTGCTGTACCAAAGATTCTGAGGAGTAAGTCTGAGGAGCTGTATTCATCTGAAACGTCATTAAAAATGAAGAGTAAGAAATTCTGTAGAGCAAACAGCATTTCCTCAAGAATTTTAAAGGAACTAAAATGTAAAAGTGCTGACCTGTGGTGTGAGACTGTATAATGCTCATATCTACTTTGCTTTTCAGTATAATGGCTATTACATTTAGCACATTTTTAAAATGCATTTGACTGTTGGAGGCAAATTATGTCTGGGAGCTAGAGATCAGTAAGTCCGTCTGACTTTTGGTACTGCTTGTAATGAAAAACCCACAGCAGTAAGCAGGTAAATAAAAATAATCCTTGGAAAAGCAATAATATCTTTTGCAGAGGGAAATCTATCTAACAAGGAGTTATGAGGGAGCTCATATAAAATGGTTGAAAGGCAGGGGGAAAAGGATTGATTGAAATTTAGGGGTATAACATATAGAATGCTCGACCACAGTTACCGAGACCGATGTTAAGAATATCTGTGAAAGGGAATGACCAATGAGATCATGAAGAATTGTAGAAGGATCCCGAGGCACTGAGTGAATAACATTAAATTTCATGTCATGAAGTGCAAAATTACATACAAGTACATACAGAATCATAAACTCTGTTGTTTTTTACAACCTGGAAAATAACGATTGGTATTGATACAGTTTTTCTGAATCAGTTCAGTATTCAGCAACGATGAAAAAGTTGCATAAAAACTGTTGAGGAGGAACTTGAAAAGAAAAAAGTGATTACTGTGGGAATCTGAATTGCACTCCCATATAGTCCAGTGCTAAAACACAGCATTCGATTTCAAAAGAGGGTCTGCTAAAATTACAGAGGAGGAGAGCAAGAACAGATGAAGCTACAGACACACTTCTGTGTAAGAAGAGTCGGGTTCCCTTTAGTCTGTCACCTTGGAAAAGGGCTGGCTAAACAGGGCGTATGAAATCATCAAGGGGATAGGGAAGGCGAGTAAAGAATGTTAATATCTGGGTGATTCATAGTCAGCTCTCACCGTGTCACTCTTGAGTTGTGAGGCTTTGTTGTGAGATGTCAGAGACAGAAGGCTGAAATGGTTTCAAAAAGAAATTGGGATCAACCCGTGAGTTTCCCTGTCAGTGGCTATTAAACGTGATTATGGGGGTGAAATATGTGGCTGAGAAGTTTAAGAACTTCCTGATTATTAAATTACACAATGATAGGTGTGCCCCAAAAAAGAAAGGAATTATTCCCTAAATGTCACTTACGTCACGCTGCTGGAGACAGAATAATGGACTGAATGGACTTTTAGTCTGCTTGAATAGATCTGAAGGCTTTATGCTTCGTGGAGACGCAGCTGGTTTGGTGTTTCAGCTAGCTTGTTTGTATCTTGATGATGGTCCGTGGTGGACAAAATAGCGTTTGTCATAATTTAAGGAAAAATAAACCCAAAACGTAACTTCCAGACTGCATCGCTCATCAGATACAAAAGGATCTTTAAATGTTTGTCAAATCAATTTTTACTTTGGGTTAGACAGTTCAGTGAAATGTGGTTTTGAAGAGAACTCTGATCTTGGCTGTGTAAGGCCCTGCATGAAGATTAAGTTTATTAGAAAATTTTATAACCTATTGGTACGGATTATGCTCTGATTTTTGTATCTGTGGAAGGTCTGGATTCCTCAGGAAGTGGCCAAAACTAGGGAGATTTCATCTGTCTGATTATTTTTTTTTTTAATCCACTTACTAGAATAAAATTTGCTCTTAATGGAAATTAATATTTGCACCTTACCTGAGCAGTGGTGAGAACCTGACTCTGGTTTCTCCCTAAAAGCTCGCCATTTACTTCTATGGTTTTGCAAAGAAATCAAACTGCTTGGGTTGCACCAAAACCAGATGAGCTTTTTTTGTTTGTTTGTTTGTAGGGAAGTCTGTTTCATTTCTCTTTATGCACTGTACTGTCACTGAGACATACTGGCAGTGGGAAATTTGCCCATCAGGGATAGGTGACCTCATTTAGTAGACCTATTTTTTTTTTTTAAATAAAATTAGATTCACAAAGTAGTTTAAAGATAAAATGTAGGATGGTGTGCAGGTGACTAAATTTAGAGTCTGCTTTTTATGGATTTCTTGTCTCATTTTTTTTTGCCTTGTATTAAAGATTCGGTGAAAGACCGAGTTGAAATCCACCCACAGAGTCTTGATGTGTTCCAGAAAGTTTCCTACAACCCACAAAGTGGGAGAAAGAAGTTTAACCTGCTGAACGGAAGCGTCAGCAGGCTCTGTATAGATGATACAGCTCTCCTCTGCCTCCTCCCCGTGTGAGAAGCGGCTTAAAAGAAACTGAGTCAGCGGTTGAGTCTCGTCAGGGATCCCCACGTGCAGTGCTGCCCCTGGCAGCTCTGCTTAATTGATGTAGAAGATTTCTATCGTACTTGTAAGGCAGAATTTTATCCTGTTTGTTAAATTAAAGGAAGAACTTGAAAGACATGGAGGGGAGAGCAAAGGCAAAGCAAACTCTCGAGTCTGCAAGTTGGTGTTTTTATGGCATCAGGTGCATATTTTACATGTAGAAACAATGGTTTTGATGACCTGTGACTTTAAGTTTCTTGACGAGGACGAGGGGCAATGGCTTTAAGCTGGAGGGGAGCAGGTTTAGACTGGAGATTAGGAGAAGGTTCTTTACTGTGAGGGTGGTGGAGCACTGGAACAGGTTGCCCAGGGAGGTGGTTGAGGCCCCTTCCCTGGAGATATTCAAGGTGAGGCTCGACGAGGCCCTGGGCAACCTGGTCTAGTTGGGGGTGTCCCTGCTGACAGCGGGGGGGTTGGACTAGGTGACCTTTGGAGGTCCCTTCCGGCCTGGACAATTCTATGATTCTATGACCTCCTCGTATAAAATAATGAAGTTTTGAAAACAATAGAAAAAGCCACAGTTTTCTGCCAGCAGCTGTAGGGAAAACAACAACTACAAAAAAAAGGGGGTTGATCTGAGGGAAGTAGTGACATACGTAAACTGGATATTTTTGCACATTTATTTTTCTGGACATTTCCTTTTTCATTCAGAGGCGTTACTGCATTGTAACGTTGCCTTTTAATAACGCAATAAAATGACTAGCAAAATGTAGAAATTAAATAATTTTAAAATGTTTGAATCGAGCTATGTGAATTAAACATGAAGATGTTGAAGAAAAATGGTGAGCGGAAGTGTTTCCACATAGTGAATTCTTCTGCATTAGGCATATATGAGTTCATTCAGAATCTTTTATGAAAGGAACAATTCACCCATGAAAAAAATGGACTTGAGCATCATGTTGGAAAAGGTGACTTCAAGCAGATTAAATTAGAGAGGAAAAAAACCAACCCTGCTCTTCTTGAAAATGTACGTTATATACCTGAATAATTTTTGATTTGGTTGGAGGTTATGTTTTCTAATAATTTAACTAAGGACTTGTTTACTGTCTATCATTTTTTTGTGCCAATTGGAGTGATAATCTTGTTTTAAGTAGCAGACTGTTTTTATTATTTATTTGCATATGTGGGAGAAGCTGTTTTAATAGTACAGGCTTAGGCTATGACTTGCACAGATCACAGATTGATTAATGTAAAACAGTGGAGAGGGCTTGAAGAAGGAAGGGTTTATCGCATTTGTCACATAGATTAAGTGAGGAAAAGAATGATGATTATGACAGAAGAATTTTTTTCAGGTTGGTGTAAAGAATGATGAGGTGAAAGTAGGTACCAAGACAAGAATTCTCACCAACCACTGACCAGAAAAAGCCATCTGTATCTTCACATGTGCAATAAGCACCGGAAAGCAGGCTTACAAAAATCCAACAACAAAATAAAGGTTCAACATATTTTTAGATAAATATTCTTCAGAGCCTTTCTAAAACTAAAAGTGGTGGTATAATCAATGATTAGTGTTTGCTGAAGAAATTTCCTCGTTTTGCTTGACGAAACTGTTTTGATTAGGTTGGTAGCTGCGTAAAAGTTTCCTTTCTTGTGTTTGTACTTTGCGTCTGCCTCAGATGTGGAGAATGAGCGGAAGGCAGAAGATAAGTTTCTTTTGCCCTCACCTTCCCGCAGGCCTTAGGTGGAAGGAAGAGACAGGGAATTAGTTTGGATTCACATCTTCCTTTTCTCTTTTTTTGGCATTCGTTGCAGGAGGAGATGACTTAGAGATTTACAGTAGAGAGTGCAGGCACAGAATTGCTAAGGAGTTCCTACTTGCTAATTGTGAATACAGTATTGTGGTTGGAGATTGTTGATAGAATGAATGCAAGGGAGCAGGAAAGGCTTAGAAAGGTGGGCGAAGGGACATGTTTGGAGATGTTGAAGAGTTTGATTGAAAAGTGATCTAAACTTGGAAGACAGAATGAGCAAGATGCTCAAAACAACCTGTAATAGACCCCACACACTTCCCTCTTCTGCCCTTTGCAAAGCAATGCCCAGAGGGGGATGACAACTGTTGCACAATCGTAAACAATTTAAAGTTGAATGCATTAGTTTGAAATGTGTGTTTAGAAATGCTATGTAGTATATGCATGGCACAGTAATCTTGTTACTTTGTATTCTTTTATAACATTCTTTTTTTATCTATATATGAACATATACTGTAGATATAAACACTATATACCATGTGTCAAGGGATTACGAGTTTAGCGAAATGGGGACACGTAAGCATGTTTCAGTACCCATGCCCAGTTCCACTGATACTTTGTGAAGGGGTCTGCGTATGGATTTAAGCAGCGTATTTTTTCATCCACCTTTTCATACGTATTTTTCACCAGGAGAATTTTTCAAACCTCTTCAATACCGAAGCGATGAACTTGCTTCTAAGTTGTCATGTACCAACAAATTCTATGAAGATTTGAAAAATGGTGTTCTAAATTATGTTCTGCTCTCTGTTTGAAAACTCTTCAGTGGACTTGTGCAATTTCTTAAGCCATATTTTAAATACTATCCCTGGCTAACACATATAACTCAGACTTAATAGTTGGTTAACATTTTGGGAGTAAATTCGAGGATAGATGTTTGTGTCCCTTAAAGAAATATTGCCCTCGTATGATCATACTTAAGTGTTGTTGCTTTTTTTTGTACTTGGAAGTAATTCAGTGTTTTGTTTGGTAAAGTCTTGCAGTGAGAGAATTCCTTTGTCTGGATGATCCTCCGGGTCCTTTTGACAGTCTAGAAGAGAGCAGGGTAAGTGCTATGTAATATGATACTAGCAGAATGCAAAAGGCAGTCATTGTTGTTAGAATATTTGTAAAGTCTGCTGAATGGTATGGAATGAAACACTTCTTTCTGTTCTTTCCAAAATACTTGCAAATGGATGTATTTCTAAAACTGACACAGTCGAGTTGGTGTACGCTGATAATCTTTGACCTCTGTACTTCATCCCTCTCCCAAGACACAATCTCTTCCTTTTTGCCTTACATGACCAGTGGATAAAATTTATTTTTTAGGCAACCGCTGAATATAAGGAGAGGTTTTGTAGTTTACATTCAACGCGCTGTCACAATGTGTACGCCTTAGACTTCAGGTCTTGCAGTAAAGTGTTCTTGCTGTGAATGTAGTGAAAGGATTAATTCCGACCACCAAAAATAGTGTTCTCGCAGAGAAATAAGTAGTGTCAAGTAGTGTTGTAAAACTGCAGCCTTTAAATATGCATGTGAGCACATTGAAAACTATTTCTAATAAAATAGGCTGCAGCATACAGTATTATTTGTTCAATGACATGCAGAGCTGTATTAAGTCTGTCTGGAACAGGTGGTTGTAGATTTCTTGCTTTACACAATAACAATATTTTTTGTAATTGCACACACATTGTTAATACTGTAGAAATTATGGATGTTAGGTGATGCTTCTTCAACTAAATTTGTATTTACCAGTTTGCTTTGCGTCTGAGTGGGAGTGCCTTGTCTCTTGTTACATTACTATGTACATCTGAAGGCTTTGGTATATTTTTTATGTTACGAGCTCATGTTTGATTTCTACACAATCACTTTTCATCATAGCTACTTAATTTGATGAAAAGCAATAAAAATTACAGGAGTTATTCAAATAATTAAGAAATTTAAGTGCCGCCTTCACAGAGATTTTGATCACGTGTATTGTGGTGAAGCCTCAGGGTTATTCTTCCACCGTAAGAATTTAAGTAAACTATTAAAATAGCTGTGCTGTTGTAGTTTTGGCTGTTAACCATTTATGTAAAGTTGTTAGAGACAGCTGTCATAAAATTCTGGTCTTCAAGGGATACCTCACCTTATTACAGAGTGGTTGAGGTTGTAAGGGACCTCTTGAGGTCAACTAGTCCAACGCTCCTGCTCAAGCAAGGTCAGGTACTGCAGGTTGCGCAGCACCACATCTACTCAGGCTTTGAATAATCTACAGAAGAGACTTTACAGCTTCTCTGTGCAACCTGTTCCGGTGTTTGATCGCCATCACAGTAAAAAAGTTGGTCTTGTGTGTTTAGATTGAATTTCCTGGTTTTGAGTTGGTGCCCATTGTCTCTTTTGTGTCCGTGGGCAACACTGAGAAGAGCCTTGCTCCCTCCTCTTCATTTCCTCCCATCAGGTATCAATACCTATTGATAGGGTCGCCTCGAGCCTTCTCTTCTCCAGACTGAGGAGTCTCAGCTCTCATGTGAAAGACGCTCAATTATTTTTGATTACGATACCTGAATCATGAGATATGGGGTCCTGGTGGACACCATGCTGGAGATCAGCCAGCTCCCTCAGTACTCACGGGTCCAACCTGTCAGGCCCATGGACTTAATCTCTGTCCAGTTTGTTTTAAGTGTCCCCTGAGCAGGTCCTCCTCCACTGAGGGCGAGTTTGTCTTGCCCTTCCTTCTCTCCTCTTTCCCTCTGGTTGCAGAGGTTCCTGAAGGCTGGTGTTGCCAGCCAAGACCGGCAAACGTGGCGTTGAACACCTTAACCTTTCCAGTGTGATTTGCCACAATCTCCCCGACTCCATTCAGCCGTAGGTCCATGGTTTCCCTAACCTTCCTTTTGTTGATCATGTACTTGCAGAATCCTTTCTTGTTTTCTTTCACGTGCCTTAATGCATTCAACTCCGGGTTAGCCTTTACTTTCTTAACCCTGTCCCTGTAAGATCAGAGAGCAGCCCTATACTCCTGGGCTCCGTGTTTCCACTGCTAATACACTTCCTTTTTATATCTGAGTTGAGTTAGGAGTTCCTTGTTCATCCATACAGGCCTCCTGCAACCTTGGCTTGACTTCTACTTGTTGAGCTGGACCTTTATTGAGCTTGAAGGTGGTGATCCTTGAATATCAGCTAGCTCTCACGGGCTGCTCTTCCCTCCAGGGTGGTTTTCCACGGATTCTTTCTTCCAAGCAGATTTCTGAAGAGAATGAAGCCTGCTCACCCGAAATCCATGGTTGTGGTCTTGCTTTTTGCACTGCTCCTGCCTGTTAGCATCCCGAACTCCTACATATCAGAGAGCAGCTATATCCATCCCTCACTTTTATTTTGTAAGCAATGCCCAACTACAGGACAAGAGCTATTGTTCACATACTTATTCCTGAAGTTGGTTTTTAAAGGCATCTCAAAAATCGCTTCTGTTTCACCTTACTGGTGTCATACAAAGCATTGAAAAAAAAAAAATCTTCTATTACTGTTTTCCTGATAATGGAAAATATGGGTATTGTCTATTTGCTTTATAGCAAATAGACATTAGTCTATTATTCTAGTTCAAGAAGGACTTGCCAAAACATTTATCGTTTCGGGGCGGAGTGTGGGTACCTCCCCCACTAGAAATCAATTATGCCTTACAGAAATTTTATCACAGAAATGTAGGCAAAATATTCCCTAAAGCCATCGTTTTTGTCATACCGTTGGTAATTGTGTCCACGGGTCCTTTTCCCAGCCCGCGGTGTTTCACGATCCAGTGAAGAAGGAAGTGAAGCTCTTCTCCAGCTGGTCTAGTTCTGTTGCCCTTTCAGAATTTACAGGGAAAATTGGTCCCACCTGGGTCTTGGAACCGTACCAGACTGCAGGTGCCCAGTACCTCAAGGAGCAAGATATCTCATTAGACACAATTTTTTCTCACCTTTGGTTCACCTTCCTAGTTTTCTTACTCATTGTGAACGGTGACTTCCTTTTTTTGGGCAACCGATACACAGATTGCAGCTAGAGAGAAATTTTTCCAAAAAGCTTTTTGTTTTTTTCAGCTCTCGTATAGAGCAATGAAACAGCTCAAAACACCGACAGGATACTTTTAGTTATTCTGTGAATAGGAAAACTCGCATGTGCATCAGTCTAAAGGTAGAAATAATACAGCTTAATTATTTTCTGAAGGGAATAATGGCCGATTTTCAGTTAGGACACCAGCAACCCTGAACAGTTTTACAAAACACACTAGAATTCACTTAATTTGCTTAGATGAAACAGGGTGGCTGCTTAACTGGAATGATTGCTAAAGCAATCACTAAAAATGCTATGCGCGGAATTAATTGCGTACCACGTGTTCCTGGCTCTAGTAGATGCGAATAAAGCTGTGGCTTAGCTGGTGATTTGTCATCAATGCCTGTCAACCAAGATAAATTTGCTCTCTGAGACAATAAAATAAATTATTCTAAATTATATGGATATAGATATAAAAAAATATTATAAAATAAATTAAAACTGAGTGCAAAAAGTTTCAAAATGGTTATTGGATTGAAAAACACAGCATTTGTTTGCATTGCATAATTATAGGAAATTCTATAATTTTAAAGAAGTTGTAAGTCTGCTACAGTTAAACCAAAGAGCAGTATCTTCTTGATGTTTGTAGCCCCTTTTAAAGGTTGAGGAAAAACAGCGTCTTAACAGCATTGCTCGTAACTGAGCTCATATAAAATGGAGTCCATGAATTAGTGGTTAGTTGTATGTGATGTGAAACCAAGAAAGCCTCCTACGTGGGTTTCTTATTTAGTGCGAACGTGTTAATTATTAAATCCGAATTTCACCTTACTGTTGGTAGACTTGCTCTTTCCAGTAACTTTGAGATAGCACATCCTGATGAACTTGACAGGGAGCAGTATGTACACGTCATGCTCAGCAGAGTTGCACAACCTACTTATCATGGTTGAGTAATTAGTGTTCTTAGCATTTCATTAAACCTTTTCAAAGAGTTTTGTGTTGTTCTTCTGACTCTCGTGATTGTCATATTTCTAACAGCTATTTGGTACAGAACTGTACGACTTTGTCTTTATCCTGGGTAAGGGAAGAACATGCATTTTATGCAGATATTGTTAGCATCTTGGGAATAATTAAATATTTTGAAATTGCTTCCAAGTCACGTGAAAGCAGAGCTTATATGAGGAGAAAAGGGATTTGGAAGCTTAGCTGATGATCCATATAGGCAATTAGGTTCCAAATTATTAGGGACTGCACATCAAAGGAGAGAAATTTCTTTCTAAAGTCTCTTGAGACAAACAAATGATGTGAATAAAGTATTTGCGTCACAGTTTAGTCTTCAAAGAAGCATTGTTTTATTAGGATGGAACTTTTTATTTAGTTTATATAGTTTTTTCTGGTAATCAATACAAAGAAAAGCAGCTACAATTCTGCTACGGGTTGATGTTTTTAAAAGAAACACCAATAAAGGCAGCCCGCTGAAGTTAAATAGGAGATGTTCTTGAATTTGTCTTTTAGGCTTTCTGTGAAACTCTGGAGGAAACAAATTACCGCCTACAGAAAGAACTGCTTGAAAAACAAAGAGAGGTTGAATCGCTGAAGAAATTGCTAAGTGAAAAGCAGCTTCATATAGATGCCATTGAAAGAAGAATTAGGTATGTAGAAATTTTATGGGGTTTAGCAGTTTCTTCCCACAAAGGCATTTTCTCTATATCCAAGCACCAGCTTTCAAAGTATTCCTGGAAACAATTTTCCCCACATAATCACACACGAAGCAACATTTTCAGTAGGCTCTTTCTCATACACTGCCTAAAAAGCTGCTGTTTAATACTGAGAAAGTGTTGTCCCATCTTTTTCCCTCTGAAGTAACTGGGATTTTGTTTCCTAATCCTGTAAGTCCTGTGAAGATAAGGCAAAGATTCTCTTCCGCTGTTGAAATGTTGGATATGTGAAATGCCCTGCTAGAGATGAGAGCGATGGAAAAGTTGCTTTTTATAATAGTTACAAAATTCCACCTGTACTCAAAGCTTTGACAGGGCCTAGTGATAAAGTGATTCTATGTCTGTGTTCGTGTCTTCAGCTTCATTCTGAATTGCCTGGAGTGCTGCTGCAGATCCTCCGTTTTAAGCCAAGGGGAAAAAAAATGTTAGAGGTTTGATTATAAAACTTATGGTGCCTGTGTGCTAAATTTCCTAGCAGGCCCAAGGGAGTTAACGTTGGGCTCGTGAGTGCCCTGACCGACCCGCCGAGTCGGTGGCTGCGGGGTTTCCTTTGCAAAGGAGTAAATTCCCGTGGTCCCTTTAGAAATTATTTTAATCGTGCTTGGGTTGCTGAGCCAGGCGTATCCAGGTTGACTAACAAATCACCTATTTGGATATAAGGTTTAGGTGAACTGGATTAGGTAAAGGATTTAAGTGGAATTGTTGTGGCTTATTGAAAACTCCGATCTGAATGCCACTTTGTCACTTACTCCTGAAAGCAAGTAATTACATTTGAAAGACGGTTTCCCTGTTTGAGGAGAAAGTTATGACTTCTGGCTTAAACAGTGAAATAGCCAATAAAAATTAAGTAACTACCATTTGGCTAAAACCTAGGGAATTCTGCATGACTAAAAACAAGAAGGCATGAGTAGCAAAAAGGGATTTTATTTTTTTAGTGCTTTCCCTGAAGATAGATTATTTTTTTTAAAACACACAAGCATCCTGCCAGTTTCCCAGACATTTAAAATGATTGAAAGTCAGCCAAGTAGTGTCTGAATGCTTAGTAGAAAATAACTCCTGTGATTTTTTTAAGTTGTAAAAGTTAGCAGCTAAGCCCGTGGTCTTGTTTAAGAAATTCGGCTTGTCTGATGGGAACTGAACCCAAAAGGAACGAGTCTGTCCTGCTGAAGTGGAATTTTGATCTGATGACCCAGCAAGAATTAAATACCTTCTGCCTTTACTCTATAAAGGCTGGGTACCTAAAATGCATGTGAGGTAGGAGGGGGCGATTTGACAAGGCGTCAGACTTGTAGGCCTTTCCCATATCATGCTGGATTTGGCTCAAACACAGGCCAATAACCACGTTAGAGAACACTGCTGAGGAGCTGCATGAAATACATGCATTAAAATAACACTGTAGAAACAATAGCAGTTCAGAGGGTGAAATATAGTAGTATCGCTTCCAACACAAAATTGTTCACAAGCTTTTCTTTCCAATTCAAGTGGCAGCTTTCAACGCGAAGTCGGTATGATTTCCACGCAGAGCAATACTTCGCAAACAAGTTTGGGTTTTTTTTTTGATAATTTTAGGTGACCATATTCCCATTTATAGCCAGGCTGGTCAGACTGCCAACTCATGTTGCTGTTAATAAAAAAATTATTACCTGTCTCTATCATTAATGCAAAAATGAGTTCTGAAACTTAATATATGACTCTAAAGTTACAAGGAGAAACTTGAAGAAATCTTTTTATCATCCTGCCTGTCTTCCTTCTGACTATGTTTTGGTTATAATCCTTCTGCCATTTCGACAAGATGTGTGTGGCTTAGATCATCTGCTTGTAATTTCTTACCTAAAGTCATAATCGCTCCCCTGGGACTTCAGTTTTGTAAAGCTACTAAATGGTGATGCTACCAGAGGATTGAATTTAGTTTTGGAGCAAATAAAGTGTTTAAATAGCTATCCAGTGCAAGCTTTGCATCCTTGTAGTAATAAAAGAAATGGGGCATGTAGGAGCGAGATTGATAGGTTCTCAGAAACTGTAAAGTTTAAAATGAAACAAATGGCTCTCCAGCAATGAAGGGTTTGCTGTGTGACTCAGGGATACTCTGTTCTTATTTGTTGTAGGGATTTGTCTTCAGGAAAAATGACTCGTCAAATATCAGGAGAAGAAAGTGAGTGCAGTGGTGAGGTGGAGTCTTCTGCAGTGGAAGCAGACCAGGGTACCCTGGGTGAGGACAGCTGGTAAATACTACTATTTTACTTATATTTTAGTTTTTCTTGAAGTGTGTTTTTAAATGTTTGGTCTTGGATAAATTCTGAACAGCTGAGGAGTTCAGCATTTTATTGCACCTCTCTGTCGCTGTGCCATGTGTCAGGAGGGCCTTCAGGAGAGATGACTTTAGCTCTGGAAGAAGGGATAAGTTGAACGAGCTTTGTAAACCTTTTGTGGATGGCAGGCATAAAATGACTGTGGAGAAACGTATTAGTTTCCATTTGACAAAGTTTATTATGTGTTGTTGCAGCTCAGATAAAGAGAACCGTGAGGCTTGCTGGAGTGGCTCTTTGGCTGAAAATTCTGTACCAGAAATTGAAGTGGCTGAAGTAGCGTACACCGCCGATGAAGAAGAATAGATCAGGAGCAGCTGCTGTTACCTGGGAAAGCTTCACGGTTGGGACATACCCCATGGGTAGGGGCACGTAGTAGCTGCAAAGAATTTACAGCAAAGAGCAAGAATGCACACGTTGAATGTTTACATAAATCCTTACAAATTCTTAACGTAAGAAATATACCCAGTGCTGCTTTGATTTCAATTTTTATCTAGCCTTTATATATTTAATATATCAAGTCTGATGAGGGCTAAAATCCGCTAAAGTTTAGATACGTACACACACAATTCGGCTGACTTTCCTAGCGGAGTGACAAAAACTTCACATTAAATCACCAAACGTGTGTAACCAGCACGTCATCTGTTGCCACTGACCTGACACGTTTGATGTGTTCACCTGTTTGGTATTTGTGTTTTCATATTCTTATAGCCATAAATCAGTGCTTGTTGAAGTAAAAAACGGGCTCGTCTTACGTTTAAGAGGAGTGTAGAAGGTGGTGTTTTTAAGTTGTAAAGTTGAAGAATGTTTCTCTGGAAATTTTAATGCAATGCAGTAGGAAAACCTCCAGTACCAAGAGCAAAGCACTTGCAAAATGGGATTATGGTTGGACTTTTTTTTTTTTTTTTTAAAAAAAAAAGGTCATTTTTGCTGAAGGAACTAGTGAGACCCCCAAAACACTGTGTATTTTCATCCCAAGTTAGCATGCTGTAATACTTACTTCTGTTTGGTACTGCTGCTTTTAAAATCTGAGATACCTTTGCTATATACCCACGTAACAACCAAACCCCTGAGTTTGCCTTTTACTTGGAACGCTACCTCTTACCATCTTGCTAACGCATTCACGTTTGTTTAAAACCAGACCAGGTTACATGGAGATGACTGAAAGACTTGTAAAGAAGCCATATTTTTTCCTGCACAGTTCGTAACTAGATTGAATCTAGTCGCCATGTTTTTGTGTTTCAATCTATTGTAGACGTGGGCATATTGCTCCATATGTTCTATAGCCTATTTGTCAAAACGTATTAAGACAGGAGATGCACTTTATAATTAAGACTCCATTGTGCCAAGTTCAGTTGGCTAATTTGTTAAGAAAGAGGAGTTGCAGGGAGAGGATTATGTAGTGCCTTTTTGTATTTTACTTGTTCGTTACTGTAAAATTTTGTTACAGTGCTCTGGGTCAGCTCTGTGGAATCTTTGATACAGCTTGTTTCTGTTCTTCACTTATTTACTCGAAGTGCCTTGTTTTATTCTGTTTTTCCAATAGGAAGAATGCTGTTTTGTTTTAATTTTTTTTTTTTTTCCTCCCCCCTATGCCACCCACATGGTTGTTTAACGTTGTCAATATGCAGTGTCTTCGTGCTGGAGTTTTCAAAGGGAGCTTTGTACTTCAGACTGTGATACAATGACCTTTATTGCAGAAGTGTGTAAACCTTCCTGGTGAAATAAAACTATGGACAAAACACCTGTCTTCCCTTCTCCATCATAGGAAAACAAAAAAAAAAAGAGTTCAATGCCTTGTCTAGTAGAAGGATAAAAATACGATTAGAGGGAGACATTTCTTACCTCAGCGATTTCCTACAGTTGCTCAGCTTTTGCTCTGAGTTCTGTTTGTCTTTGTACCAAAAATTGTCCGCATGAAAATGAGAATGCTGTAATAAGACACAAAAAAAAAATACTTACTGTACTTCTGTTGAAGATTAAAAATAAAAGGAACTATTTTTTTTTTCTATTTCACATGAATCCTCAGAGATGTTGAGTGAACTCGAAGTTTTGACACCTTATTGAAAATCCCTCTAATGTCAGATGTCACACATTTGAAGAGAAGGTTGAGCTTTTTATGTTAAAATAGTGTTAGCTTTATAACTATAAATGTTTTTAAAATCTTCATGAGGTGCTTGGGTCACACATGCTAGGAATACTTCAGGTAAATCTGCAAATCCAGTCACTAAAGAAAGCATTGATGTAATTTACAGTTTAGTCATGAGGGGGCAAAGGAATGGAAGTTTTGTTGCGCTCTGCCTTTTGGGTCAGCAAAATATCTTATAAACCTTAAATACTGAGTTAGACATGAGTAGATATTTTTGTTCAGGTGGATCTTGATTTTATTAATTAAATGGAGCTGAAAAACAGGGATGGGTTCAGCAGCCGTGTTGTATCCCTTGGCCTGTGTTATCGGTTAATGAATGGTTACCCCCCTAAGGGGACGTGAAAAACTCAAGGTGGGCAGCCCATGGTAGCCTCGAGCATCCTGATGGAGGTGGTTTCCAAATCTATCCCATATTGATTTATTTATTTTTTTTCCCTGGTACTATTTTCTACCTGTATCCTCATTTTACTCGCTGCTGCAATTTTATTACAGAAGCTGCCAACTTTCAATTATTTCAGTCATGAGAATTTCACAGTGGGATTCAGGGCTCCTCACGATGAGCAGAAGAGCATTCAAACTGGAGTTGTAGCAGAGAGAACTAATGACAAGAATTGTTCTTTGCTGTTGTGCTTCCATCATTCCAAAGGTAACTTTTTTTACATGGTTTGATCACCGATTTACAATGGGCTTTTTTTTTCCCCTTTAATTTTAGATTGAAATGCATTGCAGCCAGCTTAATTTTACTGGGGTGTTGCCTTTTTTAATGCTACACATTCGATTTAATAATCCTGCAGGATTTTTTTTTTTTATCTTCCAAAGCACTTGAAGTCTGCCCCTGCCACTTCTGTGCTTTTCATTTATGTACTCCTAAATCAGTGAAAACGCTGACTGGTACCGAATCGAGAATGAATCCCTATAAAACTCCCTCTTTGTACCTCTCCCACCCTGACAACCGTCAGTTACAGCGAATGTCACGGTTCCACGGAACCAGCTTGAAGAAGGGAGCGAGTGCTCTGAACCACCAAAGGGCTACGTGTCTTCCTGTAGGCTGCTGTCCTCCCCTCTGTGTCAGTCATCTCTCTGTCACACGGAGGGGTCACCGACGGGGAGAAAAGGGACATGGAAAGCTCCTGTTCTAGGTAGTATGTCTGTCCCAAATTACACAGAGTCGCAGAATGATACAGGGTTGGAAGGGACCTCTGGAGATCACCCAGTCCAACCCCCTCCCAGAGCAAGTCCACCGAGAGCAGGTTGCACAGGAACGTGTCCAGGTAGGGTTTGAACGTCTCCAGAGAAGGAGACTCCACGGAGACCTTTCCCCCGCCCTTCACACTGCTTTAAACCTCTCCATGGAGATCATAAATGCTTGCTGTTTCCTTCTCAGCACTCCTGTGGCTGGAGGATCATCCAGATGCTATCCGAACGACGACTCCCTCCCCGCTCTGTACCTGAGACATCGGTATTGTATTTCCCTCTGCTTTGCAAACAGGAAGAAAGAGGAAGAAGGCAATTATGTGATTCACCCTAATTGCACGGTAAGTCACTTGGTGCAGTCCTAGCGTTACTGTTGATCCCATACGCTTGTCAGCAGGTTAAAATTAGATAATTTGCTGATACGGGGAGACTCCTGTCTGTATAACGTAGGAACTGTGTCTTGGGATATCTCAACTGGGTTTCAAGTAGGTCTAAATATCCTTGCTCATAAATTATATGAGCTCCTTCCAGATTTCATAACATTCATTCCTTTCTCCTACTCCTTTAAACCGAAAAGGCTGCGCTGCCTGCGTCAACGTGGTGGAGAAACAAGCCCCTGCTCTCTGAGCCCCCTGGGGATCAATCCTTTTCATCTAGAAGAAACCACAGCTGGTTTATGGAAATGTTGGGGATGACTATGAAGTTCTGCTCGTAAGTTTGTTTGGCAATTAGTGTGCGTTTGTCAAGCATGGCTCATCCGGCTGGTGCCTGATAGGAGAAGGTTGCTCATTGACCCTTCACGATCTCATTACTGCTTTGCATCTTCAAAAAAATAAATAGATAGATAGGTGCAGTGATGTAGTTTATGAGGCAGCTGCAAACACGTGACAAACCTTGTAGAGGATCTCTCCTCCCAGATTTCCTGTGGCTCGCTCCTGGATGTTCTCAGCATTTCTGCTAACTTGGTCATGGGGTGGATACTTTGTGATGTGAAAGGGTCTCTGTCCCCCCGATTCCGTGGTATAAATGTGCCTGTTACAGGGATAAGGAGGGGCCTCAGGTGAGAGACCTACCCTGTTATGGCAGCGGCTTTGTACGTTTAGAGAAAGTCTTGTCCTGAGAAATTTATTTTTTTCTATGTGGACGTAGAGTGTTCATTTAGAAAACTTACAGCATAGCCCGTAGGATAACGTAACCTAATAAAAACATCATGCGATTCCCCTCAGCTTTGAGTCGGGCGAGGGAATAATGACTTGTGTGGGAAGAGGCAGAGGAGAAAACTGTCTCGTTCTGTGGAATCTTTTGAAAAGCTTGAAAATCAGCCATCCAGCAAGATGGCGACGTGCCTACGGAGGTGGAGTCGGTGTGTACAAGAGCCCAGATAGGCTGGCTTCTTGTGGAGATCGGTGCTTTTTAATCTCACAAACCAGTCAGATCTGACTCATTCCTCCTCTCCCTACTTAAATAGGCAATTAAAAAAAAAAACAACCCCAAAACATTGAGAATCTTGCAAAACTAATGTGCAAACTAATGCCTTCTGAAGGAGTATTAAACAACGAAGAATGAAGCTCCACCTTGCTGTGAGTTAACCCGAGAAACAGAACACGTGCAACCGATGACTTGTATCTCCTTCTGCCTTGGACGTGCTGTAGCCGAGTGCTGGCACCCTCTGCCTGCTCCCTGTTTCAGTTCTGGGTCCAGAAAAACCACAAAAAGGCCAAGATCTTTCACTTCTCAAATGACGGGAGTCGCACAAGACTCGTGATCGTCCAAAGGTCAGAGAAGGGATCTCTCCGCACCGGGGATGCTCTGTTCTGCTCTGTCGAAGCAGCTCTTGGCTCAGAGTTCAGTTTATTCAGACACAACATGGGCTCCAGAGAGATTCTCAGGCTACGTAAATGAATGTCTCGAATACGTACTGTCTTCCCCCGCCATTTTTTATTCCCTATTGTCTTTCTTTGTGAAATGAAACCCTTCGTGTTTGACCACAAGTCTCTGATACAAAGCGTAGATAAGATTTGTCACCAGGTCAATGCTATTACAAACCTTTTCCAGAATTTCTCAGTCTGTGCGGGAGGATTTTTTTCTCCCCAGCTCAGGAAACTAAACTGAAATGAAAGGTTTTGCCGACAGAGCTTGCAAAGCATTGGGAGCTGCAGGTTTTCACCAGAGGAGCATGAGGTGGGCTTTGCTGTGGCACAGGACTAACTTTTCTTCTAATACTGGGGAAAATTGCACTTTCAGAAGACTCTAGTGTCTGAATTTGTGAAAATATTTACTTTATAGCCAGCCAGGCTCTGGGGGGTTCAAGGTCTCAGTGTTTTTGAGCCTTGCCAGGTGCAGGGACAAGGAGGAGCAAGGCCCGGGCATTGACCCAGGCTGGCCAACAGGTTTATTTCACACCATGAACGTCCCATTCAATATGAATTACAAAAGTTTGCTGCGTAGCTCTCTCTCCCTTGATGGAGGTGGGTCCAGAGAACTCCTTGCCCCGGTGCCGGAGCCCTGAGGCCTTCTCTTCCTCCTGAAGCCATTGGGCTGGCAGTGTCCGCCATTTGCTGTCCCTGCTGGGAGTGCACGGCTTCCTGCTGAGAGAAGGGGCTGAGTATAATTCCTGTGTATCTTATGTCAGTACCGGGGTTAACACTGGTTCTTTAGTGTTATTGTTAATTATGTAGTCTTAATCTATTAAATCTTTTTGTATTTCAACCCTTGTGTTCCCCGATTCGCCTTTCCGGGTGGGGAGGGGTCANTGTGGCCTCCCCAGTGCAGAGCAGAGGGGGAGAATGACCTCCCTCCCCCTCCTGGCCACACTCTTCCCTATGCAGCCCAGGACTCCATTGGCCCTCTTGGCCACAAGGGCACATTGCTGGCTCATGGATAGTTTACTGTCCACCAGGAGCCCCAGATCCTCCTCCTCAGAACTGCTTTCCAGCAGGTCCACCCCTAACCTATATTGGTGCCTGGGGTTCTTCCTCCCCAGATGCAGGACCCTACACTTGCCCTTGTTGAACCTCATGAGGTTCTTCTCTGCCCAGCTCTCCAGCCTGTCCAGGTCACGCTGGATGGCAGCACAGCCCTCTGGAGTGTCAGCCAGCCCTCCCAGTTTGGTATCATCAGTGAACTTGCTGAGGATACACTCTGTCCCCTGGTCATTGATGAATATGTTGAACAAGACTGGACCAAGTATTGACCCCTGGGGGACACCACTGGTTACAGGCCTCCAACTCAATCCTGCTCCAGTAATCACAACCCTCTTGAGTTCTGTCACACAGCCAGCTCTCAATCCACCTCACTGTCCCCTCGTCTAGCCCACACTTTGGCTTTGAAAAAGTGAGGATCTTGCGGGGGGAGGGTTCTTAGCAGTATTTCCAGGCAGGCCCTTTTCCAGGCCCTTTTCCCTCCAGCACAAGCAGTGAGACAGCCTGAACTCGGGTCCTGGGTGAAAGTGGCAGCCTCCCAAGCCTGCTGGAGTTTCTTGTTGTATGCTGAATCCAGAGCTCCTCCTGGAGGGCTGCGGAGTCCTGATGCTGACGGAGCTCATGGCTGCTGCTTGGCACAGACAGCAGCGCACCAGGCGCTTCAACAACACATCCAGTTCCAACCCCCTGCC
>VXAK01005272.1:118437-134679 GCA_013399435.1 Arenaria interpres | reverse complement strand
CCTCTTTTTTTTTTTTTTTTTTTTTTTTTTCCCCACAGGAATCCGTGTTGCTTCTTGTTGCTCAAGGGTTTTGGATTGAGACTTACTTAAATAGCCGTTTGGCATAACAGTAAAACTGTGAAACAAAGCAGCAGAACCCACCTTTGAGTCCTGACCATAAATGCTTTGAGCAACCTGGTCTAGTGGGAGGTGTCCCTGCCCATGGCAGGGGGGGGGTGGGACGAGATGATCTTTAAAATCGCTTCCAACCCAAACCATTCCATGATCCTATGAATTATGATACGGTGTTTCAGGTCAAAAGAAGCAATTCTGGAAATCAAAGCCTTTGCAGGATGTGTGGAGAGAGAAGGCTTTTCCCAAAACAAAGGATGGCAGTGTGCGTTGAACTGAGACTAGTGCAAGGAAGCTAACCAGAAGTAATGATTTACTTAGAGCATTAATCAGTAATTTTGAACGAGATTTGGACTAAAATGCTTAGTCAGGTAACAGGATGGCGGTGTGGGTACTTTAGGTGGTAGAAATAAAAGCAACTAGTTTTGTGAACATCAAAACTGATGAAGGCCACTTCCTGGTCCCTCTCATGTGAATTAATTGGTATCTAGTACCATTGCGTATCCAAACTTTTCACTTGGTTATGTCACTCTACCAAAGTTTTATTTTCACATGATATTAAGCCCTTAACATTTTTGAGATGCTTGCCTTCTGTCTGGTGAGGCTGAAACTGCCAAACAAGTTCAAAAGCTGCATGGGAGGAGCAGATGTACTCATGATCACGTATAATTTATCACAGAAAAGCTCACAGGATGAATTATTAACATTTCAGCAAATCAGAAAGTACAATCTAAAGAACAAATCGTCCTAAGGAAAGTAAGATGAAATTGATAATATGTAACTGGGACTACTGAAAACATAAGAGTTATTGGAAAATAACTGCTTGTCTAACTATATTCTTGCAAGTAGTAATTAGTGTCAAATAAGACAACAGCGTTTTGTGGTTAATGTGGGACACAGTTTCCTGAAGCTATGCTATGGGAAGTGGCAGTTTGATAAGAAAAGATCCTTTAAAAACATTGAAGCGATTGGGTGAGCAGTGACACTTAGAAGGGTATTGCTAATGATTTCCTGCAAACAAGTTGTTTTTTTTTGTTGTAAATGGACTGTAAAATTCCTTACTTCTGTTTTCAATGGCACACAGCTGCCAGCATTTGGTGTGTTCAGTACCTCTTTGTCCAAGAAGACTCTTGCAGGATTAAAATCTCACAGACAGAGGTGCAATGCTCACAGCAGTGTTGTATCTGCTGATCACCAGCCTTCTGCATGATCTTGTTTTTCAGAGGTTTCTGCTGATCTCCTATAGCATCAGGAAGGCTTTTTCCTCCCAGTCAACAGATAACTCAACTGAAGAAGGCTGTTAGGTAAGAGGGGCTATTGTCTCCTAGTGATCAGTGAGTCTTTTTCTTACACTCCTGCCTGATATCTCTGGTCACCTACTTAAAATCTGGTCATGGTGCTTAGTTTTGGACTAAGCAGCTTTTCAGATAAACTTAGAAGAAAGCAGTAGGCCTGGTTTTCCTACCTGAAGACAATTTGGGTGCAGGCTACGTGATCCATGTTGTGCCATTGAAGAAGCTTGGGACAGCTTGGTGTGATTTATTCTACAGACAGTAGTTCTTAATTTGATTTAAATTTGACAGGGTGACTGTTGCAGCAAATGATATGACAATCCCTTCTGATCTGAAATGTAATGAAAATTGAAGCAAATTTCTAAAATGTCATTTTGGGAAAGATGATGGAGAGAAAAACAGACAGTGTGGGTAGGTGAATGTGCATGAGAATGGTTTGTCATTCTTTAATCTGCTCAGTTATTTTAGAGCTAAATGTACATTGTAAGGGTATGCAGTAATCCACGAGAAGATGAATATCATTGGTTTTGTTTGTAGGAGGGAAAGAAACAGGGCAGAAAAAGAATGTCATAAAGAGAAAAGAACAAGTTTGTAAGGCAAAGGCAAAGAATAAAAGCCAGAAAAAATAGGAGGAATAAAAACAGGAGTTACAAAATAAAGGCAAAAGGTATGAGACAGAGCCCGCAGCAGTCAGTTGGAGTCTTTCCACTTGGATCAGGTTTATTTAAATCAGAAAATAAAAATCCTCCTCTTGGCAAGAATCACATTTACCCCCACGCCAAACTCTCCCAATTGACGGCTTGTTGAGACTACAGCTAAACTATATTTAAATTATACTGCATATCGTAAATCATTGTATTAGAAGAATGCCACCGATTAATGAGCCCTGCTTGGAAAAGAAATGCATATTTTTACTGTGCATTTTGTTTCCATAAATACCTTTGCATTAACGCAGTCACAGCTCTTTTGCTGACCTGATTAATTCAATAGCACAGTGACTCTGCTATTTGACAGAAAGAAACACGTCCGAGGTAAAAAACAAAAGCAGCAGTGAAACAATTACACAAGAAGAGGATTCAGTCTCTGGTCTCCAAATTTCTAAAAGAACTGCAAATATCTGACCTGTCTGTAGCAGGAAGAAGAGATTCTGAGTAAAAGAGGCATTATTAATATGAAAGAATGAGTGACATCTACTTAAAGCAACCATTAATTTAGCCCTATATTTTTCACTTCCTGTGTAACAGCTGAATAAGCCATTTTAAATCCCCTTTCACCTGTGCCAAATTCAGTGCTATGGTTTTCTGAGTTTAAGCTGTGTGTTCTGTTGAAAAATTTCTTTCCATTCACAGTTTTTATCTGAATTTGCCATAAAGTCATCTGTTATATTCCTAATAGGCCATGAGATTTCTTGTATGAAGAAAGTATGAAGGATAATTGAAGGCTTAGAGGGCTCAACCTTATTCCGTTGGTGTTCCTGAGCTATGTTATTCATATGTTGATCATTCTAACAGAATTACATTAGATTATGTACATTTCTCATAAATTCAGTGAGTTTCAATTGATCATTAAGGGAAAGCCCATTCTCCAAGTAGAGGAGAAAAGTATTTTTATGACTTAATACATTGCAATGAAAAGAGGTAGTGAATTCTCAGGACATGATAAAAATAATATGTTAAAAACTCTAGGAAAGTCTAAAATTCTCAATAGAAAACTTTGGCATTTAGACTTTTAAGGTTTTTGATTCTCCAGATGATATTTTTTTCATGCATGGTGAGTGAACTAAGTGCCTTGCTAGCCAGTTGGAAAAGATATTTCCACCATCAGACTTTGTGTTCAAAGGTGTGCCTTGGGGTGAACTTAGGAGTTAAGGAGGGTGATGAACAGGCTTTGGGTTGAATCTTCCACAAAGTGTATTTGAGTTGGGTTATTCTTAAGGAGGAATTCTTTCTCATTTATTTCTTAGTTTTAACAATGCTTTTGTGGCAGTAGACACCTGTTATTAGATTTGTGCTTTCTTATATAAAATTAAAACTTTTTCTAAACAGTTGGTGATACTGAATGGAAAGCAACCATTTGTCGGAGAGGCATTCAGAGGGTGAAGCATGTCTGGTTCAGGCAAAGCTAAAGTTGAAGGGAAGTTTGGTTTAAAATTGGCAAAGTGAAATGTAGGCTATCTATTATAAAGTCTAGGTCAAGAGCTTGTGCACCTTGCTCTCAGCTGGTTTGTGTTGACCTCCCCAATGAATAACTCAAATAGCATTTGGCCTTTGGATCAGTATTATGGCCTGGTAGTCTGGGATTTGTTACGGCATTGCTTGGATTCTGAGGGTCTTACTGCAGATTTTGCCAGGTCTGATTCGGCTAATTTGATCCCTGTGAGTGTAATTACAGCTGAGAATGAAGCAAGCTACTCGGAGCAAGATTTTGCATCTGGTGGTTAGATTTTGTATAATCTGTGAAGATTATTTGGAATTTAAGTGAGACCTTTTGTCATGTCACTATGCACGAGCACAGGAATGTGTGGATTTGCCTCCTACAGCACAAGAGGTTCAGAAGGAAAGAGCGAACATTTCTTTGTGCACCTGTAACAGTTACTTCTAATGTGTATTCTTGGAAGGACAATCAGAAACTAGCCTTGAAAGGTCTTTAAACTGGAAGTCATACCTTCCAGATGGATTGAGAGCAACAGATGGAGCTCAAATAATGCAAAACACAGGCAGGCTACAGATGAAGACAACAACAAACCAGGATCTGTATTGTTTAAATTATCTTGGATAAAAATAAACTCCTGATTAGAGTGGTAGCAAGAGAATGAGGCTTAGTCAGCCATTCCCAGCACTTGCCATCCTACCTGCTACTGAAATTAGCAAGAAAAATAAAGAGAGGGTACTTTACTGCCAGTGTACTGCCTGCTCTTTTCCAGAGACTTGAATTTTTTAGCAGAAAGTTGGAAAGCATCTGAATGGTCTCTAGCCTACAAGTGCGTTTGGTATAACTGCTACACAGGCTGCAGCAACAGTAGTGATACCAAACGAGCTATCTGAACTGCAAAAATTGCTGATCAGAACTTCTAGAGTTTTGTTTGTTTGTTTACAAAAGAAAGAACCTTATTGCTCATAAATCAGGATGTTCTTAAGCTTGGAGGATGTGCAGATATGAACAGAAATAGCAATGCGCTTAGCAGGTTGTCCTGATGGATCGTGCTTTGCTGTGAGTGACTTTGCAGCCTTCCAGAATCAACCGGGAATATTCTCATGAAGTCACCCACCACCCATAGCTGCTTGCCCCAAATGCCATGTCTGAGCTCGCCTCGCTTTACCTTCACACTTTCTAACATAACGGTTTTGTGAATTTTCCACTTTAGGAAAGAAAGCAATTTACCCAAGGAGCAGCAGAATACATGATATTAAATTCCTGGAGCTTTGTTTCCTTTGTCTCCCCAGACTGTCTCCCACCTCTGCTTCAAAAGCCTCCTGTCTCCCACTGAGTATTGTGATCATCCCCACGGGATGTACTGTCTGGTTAGCGCAGAGCTGTCAGGCTGGCATGTTGTGGCCTGGCTGGCCGGCACATACTTGCTGATTAGTCATCCTGTTGGCAAATTAAAGAACTGAGTCCTCTCTAATGAACTTTGTATCTTCAGTTATAAATAAATACCACTCGAGTTTATTTAACATATGAAATGTATTGCAGCCTTCAGAGGCTTTTACATACTCAGTCATTCCAGAAATAAAGTGGAGAAGCTTCACTTAGCTGTATTTAAAATAAAGCTAAAATAAGCTTGAAAACTGAAAGCACTTTCAGGAACTGGGTAAACAATAGCTAGTATTGTTTAAAAAAAAACAAACCAACCCTGTAAGTGCGAGAGCTTTCCTTCCCTGTAGGAGGCCTTTTCAGTGCAGATGACTTACTTAGGGCTCCCTTGCAAGGATCCTAGTTTCAGTCTGGCTGTAGCATAGGGGCAAGGCAGCAAATAAGACGAGTAATATTCTCTTCAAAATTACAAATTTTGGTAAACCATAACTGATCAGATGCCAGAACTCACTTGTGCTCTTGTCTTTGCAAGTCATTCTGGGGACATATCCTGCAACATGAGCTCACGCACCTCCTGAGACTTTTTCCCAGCCTCTGGAGGCCGCTTCTGCCGAGGGTAAACACACACAAAAAAGGAGAGAGATGAGGCTTCTTAGTGTAGAGACAAATTCTTAAATATATCAGTGCTCGCATTTCCAGGACTCTCACCTGCTCCTTTATTTCACAAGGTGAAAGTATGTAACTTAAGGTTGCTGTTTTCATGAATTAAACTTTATTTCTCTCTAAGCCTATTAGACTTCTCAGTGATACATGTAGCAGTTGAAGAAATGTAACTTAATCATACAATGATTCGGGCTGGAAGGGATCTTGAAGATCATAGAGTTCCAATTCCCCTGTGATGGACAGGAAGACCTTCCACTAGACCAAAGCCCCATCCAACCTGTCCTTGAAAAATTCCAGGAATGGGGCATCCCCAGCTTCTCTGGGCAACCTGTTCCAGTGTCTCACCACCCTCACAGGAAAGAATTTCCTCCGAATATCTAATCTAAACCTTCCCTCTTTCAGTTTAAAACTGTTACCCCTCATCCTATCACTACATGCCCTTGTAAGACCCTCTCCAGCTTTCCTGTAGGCCCCCTTTAGGTACTGGAAGGCTGCTATAATCATAGGATCTTGGCATACTCACTACCCTCTATTCATTTGGTGAGTGAATTTTCGAGTTAAAATGTTTGTTTTATTTGGAGCTGGATGATATGAGTAGGACGTGGATAGATGTGAGCGGAGTTGGCCTAAACCTCACTGTATTTCATGACACCTTCGAGATCAACAACAAATGTTCTCCTGTGTGTTTTCTGCCTGGTTAGCTTTTTGTGCATGACTGTAAATAGTTTATTTGAATACTTCTTTTTTAAGTTGTGGATTTTTAAAGTGTTGTGCAGTAGGCATTTTCTGCCAGCTGAATGCTTTCATTAGCTCTGCTTTGATTTCTCACAGGTACGTCTTTCCCTCCTACTGGAGCGGAACACTTTCAAGTGTGGTTCGCTTTACCATTTGTTTAAATAACCCTCAGGGGTTTGGTTTGGTTTTTGTTTTTTTTTTTTAAATTATACTATGTATTTTACTGTAATAGTTTCAGAAATTTCTATTTAAAAAATTATGCTAGACTGATAAGACTTATACCTGATTACACTTACTGACAAGTAAAACCCAATTTCTGGCCAAACTTCCAATTGAAAGAGCAATTGCTTCATTTCTTTGAAGTACGTGGGCATGCTACCTCCTGTTTAGGTGCAGCCTAACTTAGGAAAACACTTGGCTGAGCTGAACATTCAGTCCAACAATATATACACTTATTGTAGTATTAATCTTGTCCCCCCCTTAGTGAGGGGATGGGGATACATATTTGGTAACCAAAAGAATAAAGCCTGTGACATACAAATGTGTGGTACCTGCAGAGCAGCTATCTTTTTTCCAGAAAAAAAATGTGCTTTATTTTTCTGTTTATTTATCTGTTAGTATTTCCAGAGAGGACATTTGTTGCCCCTGTTGAAATTTGCAAAGAAGCTAGAAGCAATGTCTTTGAGTAAATGCCTGTAATTAATATTTGCTGTGATGACATATGTAAATACTAAAAATATGATGGGTGTATGTATTAAGGAGTCTGAACGGGACAGGAACAAATTCTAAGTCCAAAAGCCAGCCGAGGAGAGGGAGCCAAGGGGTGTTTGATTTGGATGGAATGGGAACAGGAAGCCAGACTACGGGTGTTTGTTAAAAGCTTATTTGCAGAAGGTCTTTGTGGGGCGTTGCATTGCCAGCTGTCAGTTCCATCTGGCAGGTATGAGCAAGTGCGTTCCTCTGGGGAGCAGGTAGTAATAATTCACCTTACAACTGGAGTATCCTGTGGGTGTGGTGGTCATGACAGTGCATCCTGTAGGTTATGAGGGGGGACTTTGCTTTGCAGTGGAAGTGCGCCATCATCCTGATGAAAAGACTTCTGTTTTGTGGATGTAGAAAATCAGTTGTGTTAAGGGGTTGCCGTTCATTCCTAATAGTTCATAGGACTGTGAACTTCAAGACTGCTCCTTTTTTTCATGCGATTAGTCAAGCTGGTCCAGTTTAGGACTAAATCCAGGAAGACTGACATTTAAAATAGAAAGTTAAAGAAAAAAATTGAAAAGAACTTCAGGCAGAATACACCAACATTACACATGCTAAAGTTTCTTCATTTTTGAGGGCCTCCAGCTTCCCTTCCCTCGCTTTCTGTGGAATGGAGGCAAGATGCCAAGTTCTGTATGTTATACAGTCAAGAATAGACTGGCGTTCAGGGCGTGAGCGGGTCCCAGCTCCACAAGCTGACAGATGACTGTCATTTGTGTGACATCTGACTTTCCATATCAGGATTCAAGTTATTGTTTCTCATCAGTTAAGATGCTGACTTCATTTGCCCATATGTTAAATTTTATAATAAGCCCTGGTGTACTTTCTTCCATGCTCTCCTTTCTTCTTCACATTCTGCTGTAAAACTTTTTTTGCCCATAAAAAAATAATTAGCCTGTGGTGAGAAGTGGCACACCGTAATTAATAGGATGGTACTGTTTCCTAGTACCCCTTGACCATCTGTATGTGGTCCTCCTGCTGCCTTACACTGTGAGTTCCTTTGGGGTGTGAGCCAATCTTTTAATGTGATTATATGGTTCCCATTGTTCTTAGCTGCTACAGCAATATGGGTGAGAAATAACAGAACCTGGCCTCCGTTGCTTCTCTGTTTCCTACATGGAATTCATAAACATTGTTCCTGTAATGGTTCCAAGATAGTATCGAGTGGCATGTAGAGCTGGATCATACCAACTGTAACTGTCTTGGTTTCGGTAAAACCTTACTGGTTTACCTCTGGAAAGTCTCCGACCATGGGTTTGTAGCCTTCAAATTATGTTAGCTGTTTTGGAATGTACTCTTGACTTAGAATTCTGATGCTTTTTCCTCAAAGTTCTTAGTATGTGTTTCTCTATTGCAAACTCACACAAACAAACTCACTTGTTAGCGGTAAAATTTCCACTGGTTTCCATTTGCAAAGTCATTCTTTGTATTTCTGATGTTATCAGGCCATTACTTTCTTTGTAATAAGCTGTTTTACAAATTGTGCCGTTATCTGTTGCCAATAGGTGGAAGGTGATGTTGTGGAGGTCCAATTACACTGCACTGTGAGACTTAAATGCAGATGTACAGGACAAGGGTAATATGAACCTACAACACCTATCACAACACATTAACTGAACCACTCAAGTGTTAAGCCTAACGTTGAAAAGAAGATCTTATTTCAAGAACCTGTTTGCTTTACTCATGACTGGGTACTAAAATGGCATGAATGTTAATTTAGAAATACAGCCTGGGAACCTATTGCATGCTGGTACATTTGGAACAAAATATTTTATTAATGGAAAGGTATTTGGACTTTGGGATAGAGCGGAGAAGGATGGCGATGCAGGGAATGAATGGTCAAGGAAAGACAATAAGGGCAGAGTTAGGAAATTTTATATGCTTAGGTGGGTGAATGTGATCCGAACAAAATTTTATTTCCTCAAACCCAAGTATACATTACTAAATGGATTTAATTGTTCCTAATTACCTTTTTACAAAATCTAAGGGTGAGTTGGATTGTGGGTATTGTGGAAGTTACCAAAAGAGCAGAGGGTTTCCAACTCCAAGAGCTTTCTCTGCGTGGGGAGGACAGGTGGTAAGAACTAAGAACAGAACATACCTGTGCCTGAGACTACTGTGATGCCAGCAAACATGGTGTGTCCCGCAGGATCTTGGGGTAGAGTTGGTTGTTGTTTGAAAGGGAAGAATACTGAGACATTAAAGGAAGTGTGGGAACCAAAGAAGTAGCATCTGACAAGTTCACATGCGGTGAAGTTGAGGAGAAACTTAGATTGATGGCCCTGTGCTTAGTTAATTGAAACAAAAGTATTAATAAGCATTTAATGTTTCATTAGACAAATAGACCCATGAGGCCCATCAATTACCAAGCTGGAGGATATCGCTATGACAAAAAAGTAAGACAGGTATTTGTCTGCCTGCTCCATAAGTTCATGATTTTTCTCATCATAATTTTATCGCACAAATTAGAGCAGCCTAGAGGTGGTGGGTTAACCCCCACAAGGGGAGCTGAGTCCATGTTTTGAATCCCTACTTATGTAGGGCCACCACTTCTAGTATCCCAGTATAGATCAGCTAAGGCTTTTTCTCTTCTTCATAGTAGGCTGCCGTTTCCACTTGGATTAGTGAAGAACAGAAGAAGAGGATAGAGCAGCATGACTGTAATGCAGTGACAGAAATGGGCTGAGGGATACTGTCACGGAAGGTGTAGGATCTCAATCCCTATGAAAGCAGGTAAGGCTCTGAGGTTTTATTTCTGTATGAAGGGAAATGATGTTTGCATCTCCACCTAGAAGACCATTCCATTCTTGCCCCATGAGGAAAAACTGCACAGAGTTCAAGTCAAACAAAAAAAATTCTCTGCATGCTTGGAGTGTCTTTCTTCAGATGTGTCTGCCCACTTTTAGCTTTGCTTCATCCCTGTGGTGAGGGGGAGGCATCTTAAGATATAGCAAACTTTGCCTTCAGTGATCAAATGCTTAATGATTTCTAATATTTTGAAAGTGAGTCCCTCTGCTGCCACCTTCACATGTTCTTTCAATGCAGCCCAGTCCAGGCTCTCACTTTAGTTCTTCTGTGCCCTCTTGCCTGAGATTTGTCAATATTTTCTGTTATTACAGAATGCAGTTACTGTTCTGCTAAATAAGCAGACAAAAGCTGGCTGATACCGTTGAAATGAATCAGCCTATTTGATAGTCAACTTCCCTGGCTGACACTAAGCTGACACAAGTTAGTTGTCAAAAAAGCTGATGCTCTTGATCTGTATTAATCACTTTTTATTTGCCTGTTCAGTGAATGTGAGCTTGCCTTTGTAGAACTATTGTTACTGATAAGGAATGCTATATTTCCAGAACTTTTTAGTCCTGTTATATGAGTAGCACTATACCTGTTGGGAGGAATCTGAGAGTGTTCCTCTTCAATTTTGCTCCTTCCTGTTTTATTTTCTTGGTTGTAAGAATCATCTTCTTTCACTACCAAAATTGATTCACCTGTTAGTTGTGGTCACTTTTGTTTTCCGAAACAGGGCTTGTGTTTCTTTATTTCAGGTCCTCTTTGTAATTTGATTAAATGCCCTATGGAGGAAAAAGGAAAAGAAAGGAAAACTCGTCAGTGATACGTCCACTTTGTTTCAGTAGAGCATGACATTGTTCAGAGTATGGTCTTAAAAACTGTTTTCCTTCCTTTCTCTAGCTGTCTGTGGCTATTTTGTTCACATCATTCAAAAGACAGAGTAAATACCATCTTTGACTTTGTACAGTATATAATAGCTCAGGCTCAAACATAACTTGTATGTAATCCTGATGTATGAGTTTGTATGCGATATTTTTTTGTGTATTTATGTGAGTATACATATATTTGTATATTAAAGCCTTTCTATAGAGAGAAACACATTGAGAAGCATTTTCTCATAGATCTTCACAAGTTTTTAAACTGATGGTATTCATTTTGACCTATAGATAAATACATATCCCAAGGTGTGTCTGGCAACATTTCCCATCTCATGCTACCATATAGTGCCAAAGGCAGAACTTGGCTTAAGAAGAGAAAGGTGAAGTATTTTCTTTTTTTTTCCCTACCAAGACCTGTAAAATATCTGAGTGTCCTGGACTGATTGCAAAGCTGGCCTTTCTGCTCAGCCCTGTGGCCCTGAGAAGCTGGATTTTTAGCGGGGGCTGCCAATGGCAATATGGAAGCTACGGGGAGCAGGAGGTTCTGTTTACTTCATGTTGTCACTGAATTACCTGAGTTGGTCTGAGGAGGATTTAGTGTCTTGTTTATGTATTGTGAGTAGCTTTTAAAAGATTGCCAATGATGCCTACAGCATTGAAGTGTGGCTTTTAAATCATGTTATCTAGTAAGTAAAATTAAATTATATCAAAAATGTGTACACGCAAGTTACAGTCAAGAAAGTTTTTCATATTTTTTATATATTTGAATAACTTTATGAAGCTAAGCTTATTTGCCCAACTGTAAAGCTTCGCATTTTTCTTTTGTATAACATGCTCATTTACAGTGAGATTTATTTTATGGTGGACCATGAAAATAAATTGGAAGCAAAACATTTAATGTAAATTAAATGACCTTGGAAGGCATCTGCATATTGAAGTATATGACAGGACTGTTTTCTTTTTCACTGAAGAAGCACAAAATACTAAAAAGATAAGAGAATAGGATTTGGTATAGAGAGTCAGTTCTATTGTGCACCTAATCTAGAAATTCTGATAAACTTCTACTCATGGAAAAGGTTAAAAAACAAACGTCAAGGTCTGTGATACACAGAGCCAGCTGCTCAGGACTACACATGTGAGCAACATTCCTTTCTAATCTTTGTAGGTGATCGGGTTATGCCCTGACGTGGGACTCTGGAGTGCTCATATTACCTTAAGCTGGCTCAACAAGTGACTGTTCTTGAGTTGCTGACTAGTCATCCAGGCCCTTAAAAAATCTTGCAATCCGTATGTGGTATATTCGTGTTGTAGGGTAATGTAATGTTACTAATATAAATCCCTCTTATGTTAAATTGGATGTCCTTTAGTTTGAAAGATGATTCATTACTTTTAATTCCGCAAAACAGAAGCCTGTTTTCATTAGGAACTTCATACTTTTCTGGAGATGTAACTTTCTCCCTACCCCAGACAGATTCTACTGTTCATTATTTTTTACTGTAGGAAAATCTTGGTATTCCACTGGCTTTATTTTTGGTCTTTGCTCCTGTCGAGTATTTACTTATTTGAAACTGAAATAACCGAAAGAACTCTACATGTTTTCAATAGGCTTGTATATTGATAGGTTTAATCCTCCTGGACAGAAACATCAGAGGTGGGAGGGAAGATTAGCTGTTTGGCACCAAAGGCAAAGGGGAACAACCTACTGTGCCTAACATAATTTACATAAATCATTGTGTTATTTATTCCTGGTTCCACACAGTACTGTTTTCTTGCTGCTAGGTTATCATTTTTTACACATGACAGGACAAATACAAATTTTGTGCTTTGTTTCAGGGTCAGAGAGTCATCCTGCCTTAACAGGCAGGGAACTGTGAATTGAGAATGGTATTTAAGTTTGACAAGATGACCTCTAAATTTCCCTTCCAGCCAAAATTTTTCCATCATTTTGAGGGAAAGGTATGGAGTTCTGTCCAAGAAACCAGGAAGCCTCTCTGAATAAACAAGAGCAACCCAATGGTAGCAGTCTAGTCTAGCATTCTTTTTCCGAATCCTTCATCTGGAGGACAGATGTTGTGGTCCATGGGCCTGGAGGATCTGTGCTGGTCCGTGGGATCCTATGGGCTTGGACTGGTGTGGGGCCAGGGTGAACTAGTGGCAGTTACTGCAGCACAAAGGGGACTCTTATTGTAAGTCTCAGGAAGATGAGTTTTAGTTGCCCGATGGTAACCCTGAGCCGATTTGCAGGAAGGGTAGTTCTGCTGCAGTGCAATGTTAGTGTTTTCTCTTACCTGAACAGGCAGTACCAACCTGAACACCACAAATCAGCAATGGCAGAGTTCACGTCAGAGAAATTAATCATGTCAGAACACACTGGAGCAGAACTGTGTGATACATGTGTTGCTGGAATAAAACAGACGTGAGAAAAGAGCCAACTTGAGATAATGACTCAGTGGACCCATGGGCGCAACTCTTTGGTGGCTAAATTGTAGCTCAGCAAACCAGATAGCATTAGGAATGCTGTTATGACCATACCTCTGTTACACAGTAGGTTTTACTCCTTTTATTGAGTGTATGGCTCGGAAATGTGAACATTTAATATAAATATGGTTGTGTGCCTTCTTTCCTCGCTCTTCCACAGGTACAACCACCTCTCAATTTTCCAGGGGCTGGATAAGGCAGAAATGTGGTAAATGTGATTAATGGAGAAGCTAAGCTAGCAAACTGTAATGCAAGATATGGTTGGGAAAAGGAGAAATCCTCATTGGTCATGGAATGCAGAGATCCTCTAGCTGAGACAACCTGGCAGGTGTGGATGGTGAAGGTGTGGCTGTACTGCTTTTAGACACACTTCAGATGACTCTTGCCTCCAACAACGAGGTCAACCCACAACCCAGATAAAGTCACCACAGGCATTCTGAACAGCTGGCTGTCAAGCAAACGTGTGGGTCCGTGCTCATAAAGATACTCAGGATGTGTGAGTAAAGAAAAGGTGAAAAAGGAGATGGTTTAGCTTCTCAAATCCAGAAGCACAATTCTGAGTGGGCACTCCAGTCTTTTTTCTGTTCAAAGAGAACCTGTAACAGATTGCACCTCATCTTTATTGTTCTAGCACTTATATGACCAATATTTATATGTTGTATCTTTTGTTCACCCAAGCATCTTGCTTTTATTTTTAATTGCCATTGTGGATAGATGAAGGAATTTCCAGGAAAAAGTTTTATAATCTGTCCTGCGTAGGGATTAGAGTAGCATCATGATCACAGCTGTGATCGTGATGGGCACAGACTTTCACTGAGCTTCTGGTATACCTTGTGTTTCTTCTCCTTCAAGGTACAAAGCAGATGCTTGTGTAAGATGCGACACAGTAGTGTTATAGAGAACATGCAATCTCAATAGTAATGGCATAGGATAGACTTTCTTAAGTGTTCTGTGACCACAAAGTAGCTCCAGGAAGACAGTTACCACAGCATCATGGGGATTCGGGGCCTCTCAGACCTGTAAAAGTGGCCTGCGGGTAACAGTCAGAAAGCTGTCGTGAACGAGAACAGTTCTTAGCTGACTGTCAGGGTAACTAAGCACCAAAGAGTGACCTCTGCTTTTGTGCCAAAATAAAGCAGACACGGATTCAGATCACACGAGGGAATGTGAAAAATCTATAAAAGACACTCATGACAGAAGATCTGTGCAGTAATACCTGCACATATCCCTGCACACTCAGCCACTGTGTTTCAAATGTCTCATCTTTTTTGAGAGACTATACTTTAGTCTGATAGTCTTTTTACAGAGGCTGTTTCAAGTACCTATACTGTCCAAAAAAAGACCAAAAAAACTCCCCAACTACTGTTGTAGTCACATGTTTTGTATTAGTAGAAAGGTTTTAAATGGGGCTGTTAAAGGGATAAAAGATCAGTTTCACTTCTGAGGTGTAACTATCTATGTGATGTTTAGGTTGGAGAGTCGTTTTGCGCTTCCTCAGACCTTGGCTGAGATCAGAGGGGACATCTGCTTACTGAGAAGTGGCAGGACGTGCAGAGATGCAGCCTGACCCAGCCGCTTCACAAATACAGTTCAGCATTTCACAGACTTAGCAGCTCAGTCCTGAAGGCAGCGTGTGTGTAAATGAGCTTAGCAGAGTTCCTGCGCTAATGAGCTCTGACTCTTGCTGCTGCACAATAACGAGGGCACAGAGCTGCACTAATACAGCTTTGTTGCTCTCTGGCCTGGAGCTGGCTTGTTGTTCCTGGGTTTCTATACGGTGGGATGGCCCTACACCACGTTCAGCATGGTCAGAGCCCGCTGAGGTCTGTCTGCACCCACTCCCCCTGTACTGGGCACTGGTGAGGCCCCACCTCGAGTGCTGTGTCCAATTTTGGGCCCCTTACCACAAAAAAGACACTGAGGTGCTGGCGCAGGTCCAGAGAAGGGCAACGAAGCTGGTGAAGGGTTTGAAGAAAAATGTCTTATGAGGAGGGGCTGAGGGAGCTGGGGGTGTTCAGCCTGGAGAAAAGGAGGCTGAGGGGAGACTTTCTTGCTCTCTACAACTACCTGGTAGCAGAGAGGGGGGGTCGATCTCCCAAGTCACAGCCAATAGGACAAGAGGAAATGGCCTCAAGTTGCACCAGGGGAAGTTCAGATTGGATATTAGGAAAAATTTTTACACAGAAAGGATTATTAAGCACTGGAATTGGCTGCCCAGGAAAGCGGTTGAGGCACCATCCCTGTAGGTATTCAAAAGATGGTTGATGTGATGCTTTGTGACATGGTTTAGTGATGTTTTTTTAAATCAGAGTTAGGTTGATGGTTGGACTAGATGATCTTAAAGGTCCCTTCCAACCTAGACAATTCTATCAACGCAGAGTGAGTTGGGAGGTTATTTTCAGCATCCTTTGAATGAGTCCCAGATGAGTCTGGTTGTTCTCTTTAGAGCTCCTCTAGTAACTTTTTGGACAATAAGTGGGGTGTTCTTCAAGCTTATGATTTACCACTATTTTGTAACAGATAGAATTGCTTTGTTCTAGAGGAAGTTGAGTTGAAGATACCTTAATGAATTCTGAAACAGCGACAAAAGCTAGTTTAAATCACCAGTGTTAGTCTGGGGGTTGGTTTGGGTTTTGATTTTGTGTGGGTTTTTGGGTCTTTCAACTCTATTATCAGATGTGTGCATGTGCCAGTTTGGCAAGGTGTCATTTTCCAGTTCATTGCATTGGAATGCCATGTGAGAAATGTGCATTCGCATTACAAACTGCTTTAGTGGTTAATTGGATAAGTGCAATTTAATGAGAGAAATGAAATTTTTAGAATCAATGTTTATGTAATTCATCTGTCAAGAAATTACCCTTATGCTATAACATAACATTAAGGGAGACAAAATATAATAGTGAGATGAATAAATCATCATGTACCGAACATTTCTGTTAGATAAGCTCTTTCTTCTTTCCAGTTGGGGTTGTTAGTAAAGCTTTCCCAAAAAAAAAAAA
>VXAK01005272.1:71216-118410 GCA_013399435.1 Arenaria interpres | reverse complement strand
AAAGAAAAAAAAGAAAAAAGTCGTAGTGGGACAAATGAAGGTTTAATAGAAACTTCCATTTTGCTTCAGTCCAGATTTTCACAATGGCTTTTTCGCTAGGAGTGGCCAAGTTGTCTCCTGTCTGGGTATCTCACTTAGACCTGAGTCACCACCCAGTGGATTAGTCTATCTTTTGACTCTATGGCAACAAATAAGTCCTACGTATTCCAGCTGAGCATGTGTTTACATTTTAGGACACCTACATAGCACCACTTACTTTTTTAATAAGAGTAGAGTTGAAATTTTATTTATTTTGGAAAAAGAAAAGTGTGATGCTCAAGACTACTGGTCAAGAGCTTTTTTGATATACTAATATAAGTGTCTTTAGGATTGGATAACATAAATATTCACCTTTACTGCTGACAAAATGTGGACCTTTGGAGAAATACATAAAAACATTATATGGCAATTAAACACTCGCTAAAAACATAAAGGGAATGAACTATTTTGTTTTTCTCAGTCTATTCAGAAAATTGTCAAAACACTATAATGCTTGTTATTTCTTTCTCCATACACAACTGTTATTTGTAGTAAGGGCGGAATTATTTTTTATTTTCAAAAATATGTTAGAAGTTGTTATCCTTTTGTATCCCAATTATTAGATGTGTTGCACATATCCAACACTTCTTTTGTTCTATGTTTTCTGTTGACATTAGTTACTTGATTTCAAAGTTTTTGAAAGTAATTATAACCATGCTGATTTTCTGCTGTGACTATGTTTTTTATCTCTAAGGAAGCGAAACAAAAAATTTAAATTTTAAAAGTTGTACATTCGCAATTATAATTCCATAAATCCACTCATTTCTTTTCTATCCAAAGTATTCCAGAGTAGGGGTTAGAAAACTTCCTGACATTTTTTTTTCTCTGAAGAAATTTCTACTCAACAGCAATACTCAATGTGAGGTTCAGGACAGATGTGATTCCCTCTTTGCCACTTTAAGCTCCTGCTGAACGCAGTGAGGTTGCAGACTTGGCAGCTCCCGAAGTTGGCTCCAGAAGCATAACTGTGACTCGGTTCCTGCTCAGGTTCAGTGGGAAGGGTAAGAGCCTCCCACCTCCTTGGGGAGGAAGCAAACGCAGAGTGAAGTGTTGGTGATGCCTTGCTGTTGAAGCACAGAGACCATAACACCATGACCATACTAATAGCGTACTGCTGCAGATGCCTAGTGCAACACTGCCACATTAATTGGAAAGCATGAATTTCATAGAATCATAGAATGGGGTGGGTTGGAAGGGACCTTAAAGATCATCAAGTTCCAAGCTCCCTGCCGTGGGCAGGGACACCTCCCACTAGATGAGGTTGCTCAAAGCCCCATCCTTGTCCTATCGCTCCACTCCCTGATAAAGAGTTCAGTGATAATTCTGCCAAAAATCTCCATCCAGCTCTTCCTGCCTCTCCTAAACAGGCAGCACTGACGGACAAGAGTGCTCCCGGCTCCTTCTGAGTGATTCAGCTTTTCTCAGTGTCTGTCCCCAGTGCTCTGTAGGCAGAGAGCTCACTAATATGTGTCTTTTTGTAGTCTTGTTGGTCCTTTTCCCAGTGTTGTAAGTGACATGGTGCTGCTGCTTCCGTGACTTTTACCAGTCCTCAATCTATGTGTAAGTTTAAAACTGCCTACGGCCTCCTCAGTAGGGGGAAATTATTATGTATAGTGAAGTTAAAACTCGGTAGCGCTTCTGCAATACTACCCTGTTAGGACCGCTTGCCCCGGAATACAAATACCTTCTCCAGTTCAGTGTTTGGTTACTTCAGAAAAGGGAATGCAGAGCTGTTCTGCACTGGCTGTTGCGAAATGGCTTTTAATGCAGCATCTGGTTTTGGTTGAGGCTGCCGTGTGTGGCTGGTCCAAAGGGACTGTGGCCGCAGCCCTCTGTGAGGGAGCGCAGTGTTACCCTCATTTCACAATATTTCCTTTGGAAGTTCATAGCACCCAACTGACCCTGTCATTCACTGGCGCTGGTATTCCCCTGTCCCTTCTTAAAAGCAGCTTCTTGTTCTACTTATTATTAACACTCTATTTTGGGACATATTATGTCCTCCTTTGGTTATCTGATGGCAGTTGAAACTGTTAAATCTTTCTCTATTTTTTTTTTTTTTTTTTTTTAATCCCATGAATGTCATTATTGTCACAGATGAAGACAGCAATTTAGGAAATACCTTGCGTAGCAATTTTCAGGTATACTGTGTTTTTCCTGAGGATTGAATTGCTCAGTCACTAGAAATAGAAATTTTGTATTAGACTGACTACAAAGGACTAGAGCTGGTGAAATTCTCCTGGTTTCTTGCACCCTAAATGCAGGGATGTGGGAGTCCTTTAGAAATGCCCACAATTAAACAACATTTTCAGTCACTGGATATTTGAAGTTGTTTGGGACACAGAAACTTTTCTGCTTTATTCTTACCCTCGTGTGGAAGTTCCATCAATACCATGTAAAGATAGTTGCACAGTGCAAAAATACGATAACCTTAATTGACTGTTTGAAGATGGAAGGACTGTAATTGTAAGAGCCGTTAACCTAGACGTCTTTACAAGACTGGCAAATTATACAATAACAGCCATGTTATGAACTTGGATGAGGGATAAACAGCTAAAACATTCATACAATTGCATTTAAAACAAATATTAAAACTGAAAATATGGTAACCATCTGAAGTCTGTATAATACTTTGAAAATGTAGTATGGTTCTCAATGTCATGTGCTTTACACAGTATTCCTCAGGAGCAAAATTCCTGACCAGTCAAGCACATACCAAAGGAGAGATGTGCGAGGCTATTTCAATGGTGTGCTATTTTTGCAATCTACTACAAAGCTGCTTCTCACAACCACTCAGGTTTCATTGTATTCACATGAGGTTTTCAAACTTGTTTCTAGGAGCACTCCAGACCTTGAGTGTCATGTCCTTTGTTTGCAGGTTTGGCTTTAATCTGCTAGTATCTTTGAAATTGTGCTAGTTCACATTGGTTAAAAACCACCATCTCCCACTCGTATTATATGTTCCTCTGGACTCCTTTGGAAGTTCCAAAGCAGGCTCTTTGGAAGGGTAACACAGGAGTCTAACACAGCAAGTCTTGCAAGCGTTCCTGCTTACTCTGAAAGGATAAACCCGCATGAGGAAGAACTTTTGCTAATATCACATTTATTCTCTCTTAAAGTGGTAAGGAATTCAGGCAATATGCTTACTGCTCATTAGAGGTCAGTAGTGAAGCACGATGGAAAGAAAGAGTGGAGCGGTTCTTTAAAGAACTCGGTTTTCTTCTGTTCAAAAGTTATTTTACTGTATTTGAGAGAGGAGGAAAAAAATTTGGTTTCCAGATGTGGAATTTAAATATATTCTCTTAAAAGAGATTTCAGGTTAAAATGCATAAGGAGTTCCTGAACACTGGATTCAACATACAAGTCATTAATTCCTTGGTATTATTTAATTTATGGTGTAGTAGACTATTTATCCCTTGAATGCAAGCTAGATGATTTTGCAGGCAAACCCAACAGATCTAAATGGCAAATTAAAGGTGTAATAATTGTCTCAGTATGCCTCCAAACAGAGATACGCTGCGTGAGAGAAAGTCACATTGCTGCCTTAAGGACAGGGTATGTGACCTACATCTTCTGTTCTGCCAGATCGGAACTACAGAGGTATGGTGAGTACAATCTAAAAGTTTTAAATGTTATGACCTCTATTGTATGTTAATATGGACGCCAAATACCCAAACGTTGCAAAATGCTGCTCGCTTGGTCATCTGTGTCCCAAATGTACGTCTGATCCTCCAGTTTCAATATGCATCATTAAGACCTGTCTCCTCTAAGGCCCATTATGGCCCCAGTCCAAACCTCACCATCGTTTAAGACTCCACTGCCTCCTACCGACTTTTTGTCAGGATCCTAAGATATCGATCCCCGAGAGACTAGCAGTTCATATCAGGGGAAACAGTGAAGCAGTTTAACAGTTTAAAAACAGTGCTTTTTAACATTCTTGAATAATTTACATAGTCTGAAAAAATGAATTCCTCTGCAGACATCTAATTCCAGAGTGAAGAATCGCTGCAGTTTTCATTTCGGTCTTAGGGACAGAATTATTAACGTACTAAATCAAGTAAATTAGATATCATGCAAAGCTGGGTTATTTCTCAGGATTTAATAATGCAAAATCAATAGAAGCATTTACTACATTCTGGTGTTTTCTGAACGTGGTCTGAGTCAGTTTTTCAAAAAACAACTTTTCAGCACTCTGGCTACTGTGAGCTGCTGCCAAGGCAGTTCCTCGTAAGCATGAAATGCTCCCAGGGGCCTCTGCAGTTGAACATCTTCTTTACCCCCACCACTTTAGGGTTTTGCCCAACGCTTGAACTGAACATTTCAGCCTTTACATATAAGAATAAAAATCACAGTTAGTCAGCACAAACTTTTGTCTCATGAAAGTTCAGGGCTTCTTTTTATCTTTTGAAAAGTTTCTATGAGTTTTGAGTTAAAGACAGAAAGGGTGCCCTTAAGAATCCAAAAATATAGCCCTTGTCTTCTCCACTCCGTTCTCCCAGCTTGGCAAGGAGCTGGGCTCCTTCCTATTGAAATCAAACGAATCTTCTTGTTTGCAAACTATCTGGCTGCCATCACATTAATCTCAAGAGTAAAATTAATGGAATACCTTATTGTCATTTTTGATTTTGAGAAAAGTATGGCATTCGTTAAACATGGTACATAAAATACCTAAAGAAATCAGGCACTCAGAACTGAATCTTGCTCTGATGGGCAGGACAGAGTTAACTGTTGATATTGAAGTACCAGGAAATCCATTAGCATATTCTGTTCACCATTCTTATAGGAGATAGTTTTGTTTACCAGTCCCAGGGACACCAACATTTGTAAAGTGAGGTGGTAAATGTCAGTGAGTAAGTCAGTATTAACTGCATTTTCAACAGAATCTCTGGGAGTGTCTGTGTGTATTAGTATGCTGCAGTTAGTCCTGTTCAGTGCAAGACAGCTCAAGATGAAGGTTTAATTGTGGAAGCAACGTAGTAGGGAGCTAACTAAGTGAAAGAGAGAAAAGTGTTTGAGACTTGACTGAATCCATGGATCTCAAAAGTGGGAAGTAACTGTACAATTATCTGGGGAAGTAGAGACTGTCTTCCCCAAGAAAAATATCTAGAATAAAATTCTTTAATTTTCTACTGTATGCAATGCTATCATAACATATTCTGAGGCAGTGAGAAAAGAAACTCTTTTAGTTATCATGCTATTCTCTTTCCTCCTCTCCTGTCTTATTTTGGGTGGGTAATGTGAGAGTTTGGTAGACTTTGCCTAGCTGGTCATACCTGAACTGTATGGCATACATGAAGTGAACTTAGATACTGAAAGAGCTTAACCTGTGCTCTTCAGCCTCTCACTACCTTTGGGGACAATGTTGTGTAGGTATCTAAATACTTGATTGTCCCCAGCGTGTCTCCAGTTTTGTGGACAGAACCTTTAGGCAGTGCATGGGGGAATGATGAGGCATCATGTTCTGATTCCAGGCTGCTTTGGCTGTGCAGTCTAAGTGTTTCTAGGTTAATTCGATGAATATAAGGCCAGGTTTTGTGAGCTGCATAGCCAGCTAGACTTAATTTGCTTTGAATTCCTATTTGAGTTCTGCTTTTCCAGGGCTTCTGTGAGGAAGAGAAAGAACTCCCTGCTTTGGCAGGGGAGTTGGACTAGATGATCTCAAGAAGTTCCCTTCCAACTCCAACAATTCCGTGATTCTGTGAACAGCAGGTATAGCAGGAGAGGTGTTCAGTTCTGCCTATCAGTCTCCTTGAATGAGTCTTTTCTTTCTTTCTTTTTTTTTTTTTTTAATTCTCATTAGTACTCAGAAAAAGGAGCAGAAAGGCACAAGGATAGTTTAATTCAATTCACCAGTCTTTATGGTGTCATACTTGTATTGCACATGCAGGAGAAGTGACTACAGCATAGTGTAGAGATTTCCGATATGACTTTAATCTAGCTAACAAGGGCAGTCCAAGCACTTGGCTGTGGCAGCGTGGAGCTGTATTCATTTAAATTGTGAAGGACATACATTCTGTACCTACCCTCATTTCCTAGTTTGAAGCATGGGGAAAAATTTCTCTACACTGCATTTCAACTTTCAGCATATTACAATATAATTTGATCTTTTATCCTTATTTCTCTTTCAGTGCAGCAGCAGGGAAAGCTCGCTGGTCTGCCAGAGAATTGTAACTTTCAGGTACTGCTGCAGGTTGCACTAAAAACCAGACTGGCTTCCCAGGCAGTCTGTGTTTGGCTCAGTGCAATTGCTCTGCTCTTCTCTCCAGGAAATGTTCCAGAGCGATGGTCTAACATAGGAAGTGTGTTGCGGACCTTACTTTTCCTTGCTTTATATTTTGCTGGCACTTTTATCTATGTAAAATGATGTAAAACGCACCAATGCGTTGAAAATCCTGACCTGAAAACCCTCTGCACCAATGACAGGTTAGTTTTTCCCAAGTGATTTTACAATGTGAGACCCAACCCAGACACAAAACAAGCCTCATGCTGAATAGAAGCAGAAGGAATCCAGAAAGTCTATTCAGGTATGTTCCTATTTGCACTATCATGTAGCTGTCTGTGGCGAGGTAAGATGTCTGAAGAAAAGACCATTGAACATTTTTTTTCCATTCTGCATTCTTGCATGAATATTTTTATATTTTCAGTCCCTAACATGGGAAAACTGGAAACCTCAACACGTTATGTTTTGTAAGACATTACAGGTTTACCAAATATTGTAGTTATACTCCTAAAAATATGTTTCTCTCTATAGTTATATTTCTATATTTCTAGTCCAGATCTGTCCTAATTCCACTACTACTTTTTCATCTGTTTTCAGGAAGGAAGGGAGTCAGGATATAAAACAAATGGATACTTCTGGAAAGATGATAAAACGGTCATTACATGAACTCTTGCCTTTCAAAACCACTCTAATCAACATGAAGGTAGTCTTTCCCATGTATATATAATCAGACTATACTCAGGGTAAAGCTCAGTAAGAGCATATCGGGGGAAGAAGATACTTTTGCCAAACTACAGTGGAATTTGTTCCATGAATTATTGTGGAAATACTGTTTCCACTAAAATGTCAGTAATTTTTTAAAAATTCAGTATTTTTCTTTCAAAAGCAACAGACCTCACACCAGTAATTGTCCGTCATCTATACTGTAGCCCTGAGAAGTTTTGTTTAGACATCCATTACCTATGAAGCAGAGTACTCATCCGTACCATCAGCATCTTGCAGTGTAGTGATTGCTGAATGATCATACTCTAGACTTAGACCAAATTTCATTGTTCCCTAAATCTCTGAAAAGAAGTTGTACTCATGGAGTCTTTACTCAGTGATCTGGGGACAGAGGCTGTTTGAAAATGAAACTTTGGGTTGTTGAGAACCCACACACTGGCCAGAAATATGGGGCAGTAAAAAATAATAGGCAGTTTTGGTTGAAAATCCTTTGTTAGAAAATGATCAAGACCATACTGTAAATATCATAGTATCATAGGCATTGTAATTTAATAGCCTTGCATACAAATGATAGGTTTTATTTGTAACATTTACATTGCTAATGACTGCAAAGGGCTTTGGGGCATAGTTATTTTAGTTGACATGTTCACAATACGCCTTGTATGTTACAGTGGCTTTTTTCTGGATGAAGATTTCCATATCAGACCTTTGTTTCAAGCGAATGCAATGTTAAATGTAAGTTTTGAGAAGCTGGTACGTGATTATATGGATTCTAAACAGCCAAGGTGATTGTAAGTGTACTCTAGTGCCTAACACAGACATAGTAGTACTGCTCACAATTTTCATTTGTTATTTCATTCAACAGAGATTAATTGTAGCAAGACCAGAAAAGTGATTCTCGGCCATCTGACTGGTTTCTGCAAAGCCAAAGCAGCTGGAGCGCTATTACCACATAACTCATCCAGAGGGCCCATTACCATTAGTCACACTAATGTCCGATCGCACCATTAGCTTAAGTGAACTCTGGATCAACATCCATTTAATTTTTCTTTCATTAATAATTGTTTCTGTGAAGGACAGGTGGCTGACTCTAGCCTTGACACAAGTCTGAGAGGGATGCTCCTTCCTCATTTCAGTTTCTGGTATAGGTTTAAAGACGTTTTGCATACTCTGGTCTGTGGTAGAGACCAGTTGTACAAAAGTGGGGCAAAATTAGTAATAATAGCCTGAAAATCCCAAGTAATCAATAGAAAGTTTTTGTGGGCTGAACTGTTGATAGTCCTTTCACAGATCTGTAAAGTGTAGAGACTCTCTCTACTATGGCTGTTGCATGACCTTCTCTGAAAGCTCAAAAATTTCTTATTCATCCTTGCCTCAAAGAAAGAAGCTGTTGAAAAGATGGAAAGGACAAAGAGCGCGAAGCATTCCTTGACAGGCCATGCAGGAAGGGTTGGAAGGCGTTTTGGTGAGCAGAGCAAAGACTACTGTTCTATAGAGTAATGCAGGTGCATCAAGCACACTCTCCTGGGACTAATACTGGAGAAGGACAGTTCTGACTGAATCCTTGCCCAGATCGAAAATTGGCATCTATGTGGATTTTTTAAAGTACCGTGTTCCAGGATGCATGACCAAAGTGTTAAGCAGCAAGCAGTTTCTGATCCATCCTGGGGGAATGTAATTGTTGCATGATTTCATAGTTTCAATAGCGCAAAAAGAAGCAGCATTTGACTCATCAAGCAGGGATAGACTAAAATCATATTACTACCAAACTATGATGATGTCAGCCCAGATGTACTAGAAAATGCAACAACAAGGACCCATATATGAAATGCAACTGTTGGAAGTCCTTCGAGATTTTCCTCTTGAATTATTGCTCAGTTATGTGTGGGATAGTGGTAGGCACTATAACTCCATGTGTTTGAGAAATCAAGAAATTAAAGAATGCTAATTTTCTTGCCCGTTTCCACTTAAGCTGATCTTTCTAGTTTTGGGTCTTCACAGAGTTTCTAGAAAAGGATTTTTCTGGGACTGAGGAAGAAGGAAGTGGTGCTAACAGAGGAACATTTCACAAATGCAAAATTCCACCCTTCAGAGGGAAAGTATGTTGCATGGTGGATGGTGTCAGTGTCCCAGAATCATCAATAGGAAGTACAAACACATCATAGCAGTACTGAAGGAAATTAATACTGTCAAATCAACAAGGTCTTTTTATTAAGAAACATATCCATGACGTCAGGCACCCTTATGCCAAGTCTCCTGCAGTGATCCAGACAAAGTTGTCATTTTTAGCTCTGCTTTACAGGTTTGTACTCCTGACAGTTGTACTTTAAACTTTTTTGAAAGCAACCTCTCTATTTTGAAAAGTCAAACTGGTGCCAGTTTAGAACACCAATAGAACTGGATAACTGTTTTCATTTAAAATTAAATTAACTGAAAAGTTAAATTCTGTATTAAAACATTAAAATATATATTCCATTCTTCCTGACCATACTTATGTCAGGAAGAACGTCAGGAATATTTATTTATATTTCAATCACTGAGCTGAACCCCACACTGGGTTCTAAAGAACACGTAATGAGGTTTAAACATACTCTTACAGCTAAGCATGTTTTAGGGACCTTATGCAGCAACTTTACTTAGAGCTTTGACATTGATTTTAATAAGTGAGTCTAAAAAATTAAGAAAATATTTCAGCCTGTGTTCAACTGAGTTCATGATTAAAGGCTTTGATGTGTGTCATTGTATGTACTAAGCGGTATAAGTGGTTACTCGCTACCAGTGCGTGTACGCTTTTTAAATAACTTCTTCCTCCACATCACTGATACATGATATTTCTGTGATTGAACTCTTTCTTTTGGGAGTCTCCTTATTTTCCCCAAGAAGAGGCCCCTCGAAAGAAATATTCTGTGTTAAAATACTATCTATTAATTATGATTTCGAAATTTGAGCTGTTGCTTTGTTTGGGCTCTAGGTTTGCATCCAAGTACTCAAAAACTGCATCAGGTGTGCTTTCTGTTAGAAGACACCTATGGAAATACTTAAGAGAGAGAAAGCTTTCAAGTCAGGATTAATTTACCTTTCACAGTCTTCGCAACAAACTTATAGAGAAAATACAAACCCTTTTTGCAATCTTATTCTTCTGCTCTGTGATTTCATTACTAACCATAGAAATCTTTCAGATTCGTGAAGGTAACAGATGACTGATTACTCAATGATGCAGCAGAATAAATCTGCTGTAACCATAATTAAAGAGCAAATGTGTTCCACGCTGCCCATGCAGTGGGCTTTAAATATGTTACACAGAGGAAGCAGACACCTTATTGATTACCAGCAGTTTCCTAATAAATTGAGATAATTAATTTCTGCTGAGTATCTTGCATACAGATGTAAGTTTAAACCAAGTAAAAGTATTTTTAGAGTTCATCAGAAATTGCTAGCTTCTGTTATTAGCATTTTCAAAGTACTTTTTGGCTATGGTCTAATTCTGTCTTTTTCAAAATCACTTCCAATTAAAATAGCCTTGAAAAAAATCAATTTCCACAACTGGATACGTGTATTTTTCTTACAGCTAAATAAAAGATTTGGGCTGAAATCACAGCCTTCTGAACTAAGACTCATTGAGAGCAATCAGTAAAAAAAATAATCTCTTTATGCCCTTGCTTTGCAGGTTTCCTGACCTTTTAACTCTGAAGTGATGAGGACACTGAAGGAGGCAAAAGTTCTCACACCTACACCTTGACATAGCCATGGAAAGTTCTGTCAATATTGGAGTATCAGAAGTACTTGTGAGGATACCCAGTACCGGCTCCAGCACTTGGTGTTCTCTCCAGCCCTTGGAAATAACACTCCTGAGACATGCTACCACCATGGCTTGCCTAATCCATGTAGTTCCTGCAGAGGGAAAGAATAATTTCATGCAGAGGTACGCTGAGAAGCCATAGATTCTTGACAGGCTGAAGGAGTTGGGGTTGGGGTTGTTCAGCCTGAAGAAGAGGAGGCTCTGGAAAGACCTTATAGCCCCTTTCAGTACGTAAAGGGGGTTACAGGAGAGATGGGGAGGGACTCTTGATCAGGGAGGGGAGCCGTAGGATAAGGGGTAATGGTTTTAAACTGAAGGAGGGGATATTTAGATTAGATCTGGGGAAGAAATTCTTTCCTGTGAGGGTGGTGAGGCACTGTAACAGGTTGCCCAGAGAAGCTGTGGCTGCCCCATCCCTGGAAGCGTTCAAGGCCAGGCTGGATGGGGCTTTGAGCAACCTGGTCTGGTGGGAGGTGTCCCTGCCCATGGCAGGGGATTGGAACTCGATGATCTTTAAGGTCCCTTCCAACTCTAACCATTCTATGATTCTATGATTCTTTGATTCTGGGGCTGTTTTATTATTTTGGTGGACTCCCCACAGTCTGGCAGCAGTAGATGATGTGGACGTTTTTCATCCTGATTTTGGTTTGCTCTTCTTAGCTGCAGGAAACCAGGTCCATGAAGAGGATCTCTGTGTTGTGTGGTAAAGGACCCTGGCAAGAAGGACACCATGATCACATGTAGTATCTGTTTACCTTAGTGATGATAAGATAGATGAGCTCCATGCAATTTCAGGACATGAGATTTTCTTTTGCTCTCATCATTTTTAATATTGTCACTGTCAAATATTGGACAGATAGATTTTATGTCCACAGGCTCCTTTGCACTGGGACATTTTAGTAATTTTTGTGTCTAGAACAGCTTCCTTGAACTTATTCCTGCAGGCCTTTTTAAATCGTGATACCTGCAAGAACTTAGCCAGCTAATCAAGAAATAATGACCTGACAGTGAGGCAGCTAAAAATAAAATATCCACTTTCATATATATATATGTGTATTTAATGTATGTACATTACAAATTTGACAGTAAGTTTTGCTTCTTTGCCTGTATATAACGCTTGTAGCGATATTATAGGGGGTTGCTGCTTTTACTGTGTTGTAACTACATTTGTTCATATAATGAAATGGTCAGATCAATATAATCACTGCAATGAGCTTGTGTACAGGTACCTTTATCAACAGAACTTTAATTAATGGGGTTGAGTTTGCTGATGTAAGAGCTTTCTATGCAGTTGTTGAGCAATTGAGCTGATACGTCTTTTGTGGGAAACTATTCCCTAAAAATGAAAACTTTGGGAAAAATTCCTATTTTGGAAGGAAGTTTTGGTTCTGTAAGCAAACTGACGTCAGATCAGTGATTCCCCTGTGGTTTTAACACACTGCTAAATCGTTAACAGTGCAGAGGCATTTCCAGGAGATGGCAATGTATGTCACTGTGCCTGCTCAAAATGCAATTTCTCTCTGCAGGAAAAAGTTAGAAGTTTGCTCCTTAAAATAAATGTTTGCAGTTTGCAAAGTCAAAAAATTCAGCCGCCAATCAGCTTCCAGAAGCCTGACTTCCAGATCAGTCCTCAGTTTGCAAAAAATGGTGCAAAACTTTTACTTCCCTTTGTATTTGTCCTGCATTTACCAAAAATTGGTCATAAGACACCAGCAGTGAGAAAGTCCACTTCTAGACGGTGTTATCCTCTGAGTTTAAACATCAGTAAAGCTGTAGAACTTCAAGACAAAGCAGAGAGAGTAAGGTAAAACTGTAACCTGTCAGCATAGTTATGGTAACAAATCATATTTATAGTATGGCTGGGCCTGAAAATGCCAGGCCTTGATTAATAATCAATTGTAAGTACTGTTTGGAATTCATGGCTTCCCTGAATTGCTGACTTGAAATAAGATCCACAGGCATTTCCCTACACCTTTCTTGAGGTGCTACTAACTTGGTTTTGAAGATAATTTAACATTTTGAACATCACCTCATAATCCTTGTATTATCTTCCTTTTTGAATTTGTTTTGTGAGGACCTAAAAATATATCAGTGCAGCAGTAGCTCAAGTCAGTGTGTTGACCTCTAAAGTCTGCTTCACCATAGTCTCTTTTGTTCCCTTTCAAGCCAACAGGAAAGGGTTTACAGCCCAGAATGACACCTGAAACTCTCCATAGAACTGGACTGTCTTATGGTTGGCACTGTATAAGCAGAGTCCAGAGAACTAGATGCACTGAGGTGAGCAGAGAAATACGGTCAGATTTGAGTTTGAATAGAGAAGACGACCAGTATGTGTTTAAATGGATTTATTTACAGAAACAAACTCCCCCCCGACCCCCCAATTTTATGTATTTTAGATGTTAGTTCATATTTAAAATGTTTTGTTGTAATTTTTGTTACTTGAGTTTTCAGTATGGTTGACTTAGTTGTTTCCTTTGCCTGTTGTGTGATGGGTCTGTAAGGTATTTGTTGCTGACACTAGGTGTCACACTAAGAATGTTTCTGTTGCTGGGAAGAAACAAAAACCTTTGCCAGTAAACTAGAATACGCTCTTCCCAGAATGTCCTTCTCTCACTCCGAATGCTTGAAGTCAGTAGGAGTTTTTGCATTGATTTTGGTGCAGTTGAATTTGTGCCCTTGATGCTTACCTCCATTCACTCCTTGTAGAATTGCAAGACACGGGTGCAAACTGCCAGTTTGGCAGCCACTTGGATTTGGTGCCCCCACTCAGTGTCTGGGGAACGGACTAAGATCTGGATATGGAGCTTGTTAAGTTTTCCAATACAGTATTATAGCTCCATCAATAAAAGAACAAATGAGCAGTTCTCAAAGCAACATTCAGCAGGACAGTTTAGCGATTTGCGTGCTCTAAAACCCAAAGTCAATGGGCTGGTTCCCGAACTTTGGCTGGAGAATATGTGTTATTCTGGGATTCATACTAAGCCCTCAAGCCCCCAGTGAACCTACAGTCACTGCCTCTTTCCTTTGCAATGAGTTTCATGGAGATGCTTCTGTGGCACATACATGCATAGGAGAGCAGTGAGAGAGGTGGAAGTAGAAGCCCAGTGAATGCAGAAAGGATTCTCCGGCCATAGCCTGGAGAAGAAAAGGCTTGGGGGACACCTCATAGCAGCCTTCCAGTATCTAAAGGGGGCCTCCAGGAGGGATGGGGAGGGACTCTTGATCAGGGAGTGAGGCAATAGGAAAAGGGGTAGCAGTTTTAAACTGAAAGAGGGGAGATTTAGATTAGATATTAGGAAGAAATTTTTTCCTGTGAGGGTGGTGAGACACTGGAACAGGTTGCCCAGAGAAGCTGTGGCTGCCCCAGCCCTGGAGGGGTTCAAGACCAGGCTGGATGGGGCTTTGAGCAATCTGGTCTGGTGGGAGGTGTCCTTGCCCATGGCAGGGAGCTTGGAACTTGATGATCTTTAGGGTCCCTTCCAACCCAGACCATTCTATGATTATTGTGCAATAATTGTGCAAAGTTTATAGAGTCAAAGCTTCCAGATAATTTGCTGGGAGCTTCTCTGCATCTACCTATTTATCCAAGGTTTAATCTAAAGCTTGTTTAAGTACAGAAGCCCATGTATTGATGGCAGTGTACTTTGGATTAGGCACTTGGTGCAGACGTGAAAAGACAGGTCCATGCCTGAAGTATTTGCAATTATGAACAGAGGATGTAGGTGGAAAGATGGATGCAACAGAGAACTTTAAAACTCTGTGTTTATTTTTCATTTGAGCTTTTCTCATTTGAGTGAGCAATTTGTTCACCAAGTGTTTTATGCCAGCTCGTACTGATAAATGCAAGAACTTTGTTTTGGAAGGTTCTGAAAGCTTTTAGAGATAAAGCCTTTATTCGTTCTTCCAGCCTGATGTTCTGAGAAAAGGGTTTAAATCCTAAACACTTACAATTTTCCGGCAACATGCGATAGACTCAAGTTGAAAGCACTATAAAACTTGTTTACAAGGACTCAGAGAGTGAAAAATTGTTTCATTTAAAATGCTGCAGAGGAACTAGGATGTGACAGCTCCAGAGCCTCATTTTTTTCTGTCTCACAGGAGGGATGATGCACCAGCATGGACATTCCTGTCACCTCAGAAAGCCCTTATACCAGCTGTGCACATGTGGGCCAGATAACACAAGAGGGTTACAAGGCAATGGACAATGCTACTTCCATTCCATTCACCTGCTTCTTCCTGAGTTTTGTGGTTTTAAACGTCACAAAGAAAGGTCTGTTCTAGTTTTATCGCATCACTGTCTCTCTCGATGGTAAGAACAATGATGGGACAGATAGAGCTGTATCCCATATTCCTCCTCCTAAGGTAAGATAGGTAGCAAAGAGAGGAAGGTGAATCTTATAGGTCTGTTAATATTGTGGAGCTCTGATACCTGTTTGCTTTGTCTTATACCACTCTGATAGATGGAAAAACTGAATGAAGTACAACATGGTGGCAGATCTTGTGTTCTGGGATCAAGGTTTGCTGTTATGCCCATTAGACCAAACTTTGTTTGAATGTATAATAAAAAGACAATGTTGTGCAGAAATGGTCAGGCTAGTGTTCTGGATGCTGGCTCTGCCCACATGTATTAATTATTCTGCCACTTGCTTACACCCAATCAGACCTAGACACAACATTGGTTTGCAGTGCTCTGCATCCCAAATATTGAAAGATAAAGCTTTGGAGTGAGAGTCATTGTCTCACAAATGTTAAAGGAAAAAGAAAACTTTCACTGTCCAGTTTTGTCCTTCTCTGTGCAAGACACATAATGAGTGTTTACAACAGGTCAAGATATGCTGCTTCAGATCATGTAGGAGAAATGCAGAAAGCTGCATAACACATAACTGCAGCCTGAAGTGAGAAAGGAGAAGATGGTCCTAGGAGAGCCTGAGGGCAGCATTAGTACTGACATTGCTGCTTTTACTGAGTTTTGGTGTTGCTACATAGACTTCTCAGTGCCTTTGGTTTGGAGATGAGGGTTGCTTTTTTTTTTCTTCCCCAGTGCAGACCCATCAGCCATGAGATAAGAACCAGGAAAAATCATGTGTTTATTTCTCCTCAGCAGATCACACTACACTTGATAGGTGAGGACAACAATTCTGCAGCCCATCTGTAAGTTTGGGACCGCAGTTCAGCTGGATGAAACTGTGACAGAATAGCCAGGGCAGGATATGAGGTGGGAAAACTGATGCTTTTTAGTTCTCGTGCCTTATATTATTTTCTAGTCTGATTGAAGAACAAAAAAATAAATGCACACAATAGCATGTTTCAGTTTTAGCTCTGCAGTTTCAATAACCGTACAGACCATGATGTGCTTTAGGTTATGTCAGATATGTTCTCATCTCTACTATGCCTGTTGTGCCCTATCGGGACTTTGCTGATCATTGGAGTTATTCGTACCACCCCAAGTTTTGAATCCTCTGAAATCCACTGGAGCCCTACTGTGAGTGGAGTATTATACACCTGCTCGTATGCCTTGGGGAAAAGAAAAGCCTCATGAAAGGAAGCAATGTTTTGTGTATGTCCTTGTTCAGCCTGTTTCTTTCATGAGTATGAGCTCTGTCTGCCCTCCAGGCAGCTCTAGAAAATTAATCACAGACCAGTTTCTTCTTGATTTTGTTTCCTTCTAGTAGCCATCTAGGGGCAAATGCTTCTCAAACCACTGAGTCTGAACAAAACCCCTACAACATTTGGAGCAATTTGGATTCAAAATGTTTAACTTGGATCCGTTTCTGTATTTCACTCTAGAGCCCTTCTTCATTAGTAGTGCATTAGCTGTAATATTGTCTTTGTGCCGCTTCTGGTGCATACTCTTAACTGTAAAAAACCTCTAAGAAATTGTGTGATGCCCTGAGCATCATTACCCCAAGCAGTGCAGAGGGGAAACCCAAGCTGAGCTAGTCAGCTTCTTTCTGTTCATCCATTCTGACCACTTCTAGACTGTTTTCTGAGGTGTTAAATTCTTTTTTTTTAAATGTTATCTAAGGAGCAGTTCCTGGGATCAGCTCTGAGTTCTTAAAACAATGTTTACTAACAATTTAAATGAGCAATGAAGCAGGTAACGAAAGCTAAACATGGTGTGCTTTCGTGTGGCTCTCAGCAGAGCTGACTCTCAACTTGCTTTCTCTGTGTGTTTCTTAATCTACCAGCATGGTTCCAGTGTCAGTTGTGGTTTTGGTGTCTGATGCTGCAGTTCCTTTCTACCTGTTTCACTTTGCTCATTTTGAAACTCAACATTTGCGTTATGAAACCGTTCAAACTCATGAATTAAAGTGTCTCTGCAGAACGCTCAGGAGAAATGCAAGTCATAAAGGAGACTGAGTCATTCAGGCTTCTGTCTTCTCTCACACTTCCAGGCTATTTCCATTATATGAAGAAAAGAGAGTAATCTGATAATAAATACAATTCTAGAAAGTCTGTTTCCTTGGGTGGCTGCACAGGACAGACTTATAAATGTTACCTCACATAACACTCTATTATTTCACTGCAGGCTGATGTGCGCTGCTGAGTGCAGGGCTGTTAGGCAAAGTTAGCACATCTGCATTATTTCACCTGTTTCATATTCTCTAACCCATCTGTAAGAGTGTGTGGTGGCTTTACAGGTTGACACCCAGATTCCAGGGAGCGGAAGACTCCAAAATGACACCAGGGAAGGTTTAGATTGGATATTAGGAAAAATTTTTACACGGGAAGGATTATTACGCATTGGAACAGGCTGCCTGGGGAAGTGGTTGAGTCACCATCCCTGGGGGTATTTAAAAGATGGGTGGACATGGTGCTTAGTGACATGGTTTAGTGATGGTTTTTGTCAGTGTTAGGTTGATGGTTGGACTAGATGATCTGAAAGGTCCCTTCCAACCCAGGCAATTCTATGATTCTGTGACATCCGTGTGTACAGGACACTGAATACTGCTGTAGGACTATAACTTACAGCTTTATAATGGAAATCAGAGCTAGAGAAAGGAGAGGTAAGGCACCCTTGGCAAAACATGTTAAATTTTAATTGACTGCTAACCATGAAACCAACTGTTTTCTCCCTAAGAAAACATTTGGGTGAGATTCCCCTCAGTGCAGAGCATAGCAAACAGTATGCGAAAGACAGACCAGGCAGAGTATTCCAAATACATGACAAATTGATAGTTAGCAGGTTTGTAACCCTAGATTAAAATTAAACATTCAAATTAATTTGGGGCTACATTTTCTAATTAGAATGCGAGGGCAAAAGGCAGGGCAAATCATCCTTATGTAAATATATTTTCCCAAAGATCACTTCATTCTATCTGCGGATACCTTGCCAATGCCTTCAGTTTAAAACAACAACAAAAATTATCTCTTGCAGATTGCTATTTAATCCTCCCTAACTCCTTTTTTGTTTTTTAGCTGTATAGATCTGTCTCTTGCTGAAACTCTTCTCTTTCAGCAGGATTCCCTTTCTGCTGCTTATAGTACTGGTAATTTCCCCACCTGATATTTCCTTCCTTTTCTTCTCTGCCCCCCCAAAGAACCCTTTTTGCTTCTCATTTAGCCGTAAAGTCAATGCTTCAGTTTGATCAACCAGTTTTGTGGTCCCTGACCTACTGCCTGTTATATTGTAAGCAGCATCTCAGAAATGCATTTCTGTTTTGATCACCTGAGAAATGTTCAGAACTACGTACGCTCAGTCTTTAGAAACACTTTGATGTGTGGGTACATGAATATTTTCCCTTCTGGCTCGAAACGTTTCCAGCCTGCCAATTTTTAAAGTACTCAACAAACCAGTTGGAAGAAACAGATGATCTTTTTTGCCATTAACTTTCTCCTGTGATTTGGCAGAGTTGCCATCAATGAAAAGGAAGTGTAGAAACAGGAGGACAGATTGCATCCATTTTAGAGTCCCAGGACTGTGGCTTAAGAAGACATCAACTGCAATCTCCTTTTCTTTTCTTTTTACTATTTCTCCTTCCTTATTTATGCGTGCTTAGAAGAGTGTTCCCATTTTGGTCTCTTTCACAATCTTTTTTAATTAGGCACGTAAGTGCCCATAAAAACCTTGTAGAAAGCGCAAAACACAAAGCAGCACTTTTCTGTAGCCCTACTGCCGGATGGCAAACTGCCACCTCCTGCCCCCACTCATCTCCTCTGACTGATCATTTTGGCACTCTCTTACTTTGACATGAGACTTAAAGGACAACACTTTGCTTTTTGGAGTTAAAATTTTCTCTGATTATAATTTTTCCACAGGTGCTTCATTGACTTTGCTTTGGATGCTTAGGACGTATGCTGGTCGTGTCTGTACCTGTGACTTCCTGGTTGGCATTATGTTGTTTCTCTGCTGGCGCTGTATGTTGTGTGTAGTTGTTCTGTTGCTTTGACCTTGAAGTTTGGCATTTCAGAGGCTTCCAGATGCCACTTCTCCACATACTCAGTAGGAATCTGTGGATACCTCCCTACATTTTTCTGTCCAGCCCTGCTAGGGCAAGACTTACGCAAACCGATGTTATTGCATAGATAACAGGAACACAAGCATTTGAAAGGCAGACACGACTTAGCATTATGTGGTGTTGTAATCTTACACTAATGCTATTTCTGCAAGAAAAGAGGAGAAAGGTTTTGAAGGTGGCAGCACTCAAGAATACTTCTTTCAAATATAAAATGATGAATAACTGCACCTGCACTGCCCTGTAAGCACATCTACTTTGCTGTCTTGAGGTCACCTTTTTTCCACACACTGATTTATGTAGAATGCCAGAAGAGAAACAGAGGACAACCTTGTCTTAGCCGAACCCTCTGCTGAGCCCTTTCAGGCTCTCTGGATGACCCCCCTTTGGGAGTACCCAGGACCTCCCTGGAAGGAAGCCTGGCAAAGCCAGCACCAGTGAACCTCTTCTCCCGTGATAGGAGTTCAGAGTGCAAGGCTTCTGTCAGTGCCCAGTTGACTGCACAGCCACACAGAAACGGTGCACCAGGCAGGAGAATTTTCCTCCGTCCCACGGAACAGTTTGACCTGAAACTCTTGTTGAAGATCCTGTTTCATCTCCTTCACAGCCCAGCACTGGTGCTTCTCCAGACCCTTTACTTTCTAAAGTAGCATAAACCCCTTTCTCTACCCGTTCCTCTGTCTACGTCTTTGTTCCCATCTACAGTTTAAAAGCCATTCAGAGACATTCCACTTCTGAGCTGGAGCATATGTGTGTATGAGTTCAGTTATTGGCAGACATGAAGATTGAAATTCTGTGTTTTTCCAGCTAATGGCTGGAACATAAACATATACTCTTTTAGTGGCTGAAATGTTCTACAGCTGGAGGGACCATCTCTAGACTTGATAGGGTAGTTTACTCCCAGTGCCTTTGCCATTGCCTGCTAACAGATTGGCACAGTGCAGTTTTCTTTTTTCAGCTGCTTAATTAGGTGTAGTTCTGTGTCTAGGGTAGGATATTGTCAATGGCTGTGACAATGGAGTCAGGTCCTTCACACAGGTGAAACAAAGCTGGATGCACATTTAGCTCTTAGGCCATTTTTTATGTGTGTTTACATACAATACACCAATGACAGCCTTATTTGTTTTCACTTTGAATGATCCTGGATGCTTAAGTTTCTAATGAAAGCAGTTCTTTGCTTTTACATTGAAATTGTAGAGCTGTTTTTTCTAGTGCAATTAGAGAATGACTGTGACTCTAATTCCAGTTTTCATACCTTTGAATACCTACATATTCTCCAGTGACTTTTGCTTCAATTAGATGTATTGATTCAAGTTTATAATTTTGCACTAACACAGAGCTGTGTTACAAGCAGCTTCAAAACTAAGATTGCCTTATTGAAATAACATTAGTTTCAATGTGGATTTCAACAAGTAAATTCCTATCTATCAGTTTATATGCCTGGGTGAGTACAGGGAATTTATATATGGCTTGAGCTAATGGTAAATTAACTTTGTATTTTCTCACTCAGAGGTGTGTTTTTGTCTTTCATGTATTTGTCTTCCACAAACAAGTTTAATCTTTTTGAGACCATGGAAACTTTTGGTATCCATGCTGCCCTACGACAACAATTTCAACTACACATAATATCCAAAAGTCTCTCCCCTCAGTAGGGTGGGGGGGTCGCACCTTGTCTATACCACTTCTGATTTTATAGATCCCTGTCATAGTCCCCTTGATTATCTTCTTTCCAGTTTGAGCAATCCAGGTTGACTTAATTGTTCCTTGCCTGACAGTCGTTGCCTAATTTTCATCATCACTGTTGCCAATGGTGCCACTTTTCCAGTTCCATTACTCTCTCTTCGGGACTGGGATTACTGTCTACCATATTAGAGCATTGCTACATCTTTTTGTTTTCTTTCCTATTTCTTTCCAAACTGTTAGTCATTTTTGCTTGCTTTCGTTTTTACCACTGTGAGGCACTGAGTTGACATTTTTATAGAACTATGTAGTATAACTCTGAGAGTCTGTTCCTGGGTAGTAATAGCTGGGTGAGAGCTTCTCATTCACTTTATAAAGTTAGAATTGTTTGGGTTTTCTTCCTGACACTACTTCACATTTGCCTTTATTGAATTTCATTCGACATTTTATTGCACAGCATTGTGAAGTCCTTCTACAACTCCTCTTAGTCAACCTTCATTTTTACCTCAGTGAATGATTTAAGCTTTGTCACTTTGATATTTATGATAAGTTATGACTATGCCAAAACATATAGGCTTGAGTATACGTCTCCTGTTGGGACTCCATTGGTGACTCCTTTCTTTTGTGAAAATTAACCGTTTGCTGTTCCCTTTAGTCAGTCAGCTATACAAAGAATTTTCCTCTTATACCAAGGCAGCTTTTTTTCTCTAGAAGCTCTTCAAAAGGGTCTTTATGAATGTCTTCTGGAGATCTAAGTAGTTATATCCACAAGATTCACATACTTCTCCTAGACTCCTTCACAGAACTGGCAGAGATATGTGAAACATTACTTCCCTTCGTGAAAGTCATATCAGCTCTTCTCAAATATGTCATACTATTGACTCCCAACCATATGCATGGAAACAGGTCCCGAGTACCAAAGCACTCCAAAGAAAATGTGCTGAAAATAATGTAACTATAATATCATGGTACTATATGAATAATGTAATGTTTTTAAACTTAGCAGAAGAAATCATAATATTAAATTTTTAACATGTTTTAAAGTTTTAAGAAAGCCTAACGTGGTGAGAGCTAAATACTATTCAAGAATCAGAGCAAGTTGCAAAGAAATGAGACTGTCACACCCACAGAAAGGCACCTCAGTATTAGTCAGGGCCAGAGGAATGCTGCCTGGGGCATCTTGTCACCAGCGTAAGACTACTTTAATACAAATAAGGCAAGCAGATGCAGTCTCTGCAGTTAGCTCCTTTTCTTGCCAATCTTGTCTTCTTTGATTCTGCTTTCCCTGGCATTTCAATTTTTGCCTGTGTATGTTAAACACTTAACTTAGAAGCCAATAATATGAGCTTTCAGAAATCCAACTGAAAGGTCTACAACAATCTATCTGTGTTCCTGTATCTCCTGTAGCAGTTTTTCTATATTTTTCCTGCTTGTTGTTTGGGCTAGAAGCAATCTGCTTGGTGCTTTTGCAGTACTTGGCATAATGGGGTCGTGGTCTTTGAGCAGAGTTCCTAGGTACTACTGGAAGTTTTTCAGGGTTTATCCGGATACCCACTAATTCTATTCATGGTTACAGCACTTTGTGCAGTAGAGTATCATTCCTCTGATTTTCCCTGGATACCTCCTGGAAGCACAGCACGTTTGCTGACACTGAGGCAATTTTAAGTGAGAGAGGTTACACCCCGCAATGCTTATTTCAGCTGTTTCATGACTGAGTTCCTTTAGCGCTGCTCCTGGAGTTTTGTTACTATCCATTATGTCACTCTGACCAAAAATGTTTCCTACTCACCCTTCGATTTGAGACAATACTGTGGTGCACCTGCTATTGAGCTTCGCTGTGGGACTCTGCCTGAGCACCTGCACATTGACGAGTCCTGCGTTCCAGAGACGGATGGGAAATCTTCATCTAACTTTTCTGCTGTGGCCTTATCTCCTGTGCTCCATTAACACCTTCATCACCTGTTAGCTTTACAGACTATCTGCTCAGCTTCCTCTTCCTTGTCTATTTGAACAAGATTTATTATTAGTTTTAAAAGCTTTTTGAGAATTGTTCCTGAGTCTTTGATTGATCTGCTTTATAGGATTTTTACATTTAACCTGTCAGAGTTTGTTATTTTCTGTTTTCCTTGTTTGGAAATAATGTCAACTCTTTTAAAGAAAGTCATCTTAGTCTAGTGAGCTTCCTTGGTGAAATGTTTAATCCTACTAGTCTTTCCTGCGTCTTTGAGGGGTCAGGAGAGGAGGAGGGAAGGTTTTAGTAGGTGCTGAGGAGGCTTTATGGTACCTCCTCATACTTACTGCTTTAAGAATGCAGAAGCAATATTTTGAATACAGGTTCTTATCAAAGAGGATAAAAGTAGTACTGAAATTTCTGAGCACGTACTATGGTTTTAGCCCTCATCCCTTTGAGTGAATATTATGTAGATAGTGCCATCTAAAGTTTTCAGTTTAGGATCCAATGGACCAGAAGACAGCAGCCTAGAAAACTCCCAGGACTTTGGGATGTGAAAGGAAAAGACAAACAGACCCTTTCCGACAGCCAGTGCAATATCTTGCTTTTGCTATAGTAGGTCCATCCTGTAGTGTTGTGACGATCTGCCAAGCAGTACCAGATGTCCAAGCTGCTTCTTCAGTTTCCCAGTGAGGACAGAATCCATGATGCAAATGTACAGTTATTTACACGCCTACTTCACACCTGAGAGCTGGCCAAATGAGATGAAAGCCAATTCACCTTTCTAGACGCTGCTCAAAATGTGTATCTGGTTTGCAGGAAGCAACTTGGCAATAAGCATTTGCTATTCCACTTCAGGTGCAAACACACTGGGAGAGGGATTTACTTTTACTGTGTGTATGTACAGCAGCTGGCACAGTAGGGTCCTGATTTATGGCTGATATTGATAGGGACTGTTGTAGGCTACATAATGATATAAATTATTTATTGTAGCAAGAGCTATGGCAGGGGGTATTCACAACTGCTTGCATAATTTTCCCCACTTGTAACAACATATAAGTACAAAGAACAGTAAGACTGAAGGCTCATTTACAAGTTAAGGATAATAAGTGAGAGTACTCTATATGCTGCCATCACAGCAGTTTTGCCACTGGCTGTAACATTTCTCTTCCTCTCACTCTCCCGTTTCTCGTCACTCATCTTTCAGTTCACCTTGAAAGGCACCAAGGATTATGTATGGCAAATTCTACCAGCTCTCTAAATTGGCAGTGGTGATACTAATAAACTAGCACTGTTACAGCTCAGTGCTTCTACCAGCGACAAAAATGCATGTTCTGGTCTCCTGAAGTCTTCTACATTCCCACAACACTGCTGCACCCCACAGTATAGCCTGATTCGATTTTTCTTCTCTGCACCTGCTTATTTTCCTGATAGGCAGCAGGGGAGAGGTAGTGAGAAATGATCCTCTTTACTATTTGAGAACAGAGTCCCCCATCAACAGGATTTTTTGCTAGTTAAATGCTGGTACATTTACCTAAATGGGAAGAATTTTCCCATCAGTTGCCAGTTTTGGAGCCAGTACATACTGAAATTCTACCATCAAATGTGGAACAATAACTATCACGCAGTTACTGCAGCTTGTCGTGATTTTCATTGCTCCCATAATCTATAGAGAGGTTTTTGTTACCTGCCCAAGAGAAAACGGTGAGTCATTACTCAAGATGCTGCATGTGCAAAAGGGAAAGGAAATTGAATAAGTAAATAACTGGCTTTTAAGGAAGCTGTTGAAAACAGGAAAATAAAGAATTGAGAGTGTTGTATGGAGAACCATTTTCCTGAAACTAAAAATAGTTTGCAGTGGGGAGAAAATAAGAAAATAATTATGCAAAGATTGAATTTGTTAATCTGCTAATAAATGATATAAACATGATTTTTCACGGATCATACAAAAGTTTTTTTAATTTTTAAATTCATGTGACTTAGACCACTGCATTAACTTAGTAAATATAGGCTTGTTTTCCTATTTCATGTTGAAGGACCAGGGTTTTTTTATCAAGAAATATTTTTTAGTTCTTAGTTGCTCCCTCATACTGACTCTGTTTCTATTGGAATGTGACTTGGAAAATTTGAACAGCTGTGAATAAGAGTTCCCTCTTGTTTGTCCGTACAAACCTTGACAACTTTTAATTAAATGTGTTTGTGTATCAGCTCTCATAATGGACCTCGGATACATGATTGGGGCCCCTTGGTGCTACCATAATAAACTCAGGAATATTTGACAGGGTTTAATGATTCCAGAAGATACAATATCACAATTGCCAGAGCACACCAGGGCCTGTCCCTTGCCATGTTCGTGCTCAACTTTATCCGCTTGAAAATCTGAGCTGGTTTTCTGTCTCTACAATTTTGGGGCACAGCAGTGGGGGTTTTTTACTGGCTCCCAGTGTGATCTGCAAAAGATTAGGATGCTGTAACATGGACCAGTTAAGACAAACCTTTGCACAGAAGGTGTGTGTGCCTTTTTCTGGCGGAATTGGGTGGGTGGGGAGCTCCAGAGCCTGTTTCACAGAAGGCATCCCTCATCTGTCCTTGTACATGGATGCTCTGCCCTGGTGAGTCCCCATCTGAAGTACTGTGTCCAGTTCTGGGCTCCCCAGTTCAAAAAGGACAGGGAACTGCTGGAGAGGGTACAGCAGAGGGCTACGAAGATGATGAGGGGCCTGGAGCATCTCTCTGATGAAGAAAGGCTGAGGGACTTGGGTCTTTTTAGTCTAGAGAAGACTGAAGGGGGATCTGATCAATGCTTATAAATACTTAAAGGGAAGGTGTCAAGAGGTGGGGCCAGTGACAGGACAAGAGGAAATGGGCACAAACTTGAACATAAGAAACTCCATCTAAACACGAGGAGGAACTTCTTTGCTTTGAGGGTGGCAGAGCCCTGGAAGAGGCTGCCCAGGGAGGTGGTGGAGTCTCCTTCTCTGGAGACATTCAGAACCCACCTGGACACGTTCCTGTGCAGCCTGCGCTGGGTGGACCTGCTTTGGCAGGGGGGTTGGACTGAATGATCTCCAGAGGTTCCTTTCAACCCCATATCATTCTGTGATTCTGTGATCACTTTGGGACACTCCCACGCTGCCCATGGCTCTGCAAGAGGGGACTGTGCCTCACTAGTTATTCTGCTGTTATAAATCCAAAACAGCCAATTTACCATCTTCTGCTGATGTGACTATTAGTAATGACTGCAGACATAGCAGTGTGGTGTAAGTTCTGTGGGTTTTTTATTAAAAATGGAACTCGGAATAGTTCGGTCACTGACACACCTCCCCAGTGTTGCATCCTGTGGCTGTAGGCTTGCAGGTAGCTTTGGTTCCAGGTGTAGTGGCCAGAGGCAAACCACTGTGAATAAGGATACCCCTGATGACTGTACCAGAGGAAGCGCTATAAAGAATTGCAACTGTAGAGCTAAACTTAATTATTTATATTTAAGAGGAGGCAATAGGACCAAACTCGTTGAAATACGGTAAGCAGAGACTACTGGCAGGTAAATACAAAACTATATGAGATATAAAAAATCTCTTTCTAATTTAAATTCTCCATTTTCATTGCTATAAAATCTGATACTACTGTTGTTATTCATCATTATTCAAGACTGTCTTTAAAACAGGGCAAGAATCAGGCTAAATTATAAGTGCCCAAGATGATGGACACTTTAGAGGCTTGAGAGTGTGTATGTTAGGAGGTAAAGATGGAGATACATAAAAACAGACAATGTGAATTCATTTCATCATTAAACCCAGAAGCATATTATTAAGTCCAGGTGCAATTTAGAGCACCTTGCTGCTTCTTGTCTGTTCTGTGTTACCATTCACTATATTATTATGCTACTGCGTGATGTTTCTGGTTATGACTTTTTTTTGTCTTAAGGAGAGAAGCAGAGAGACGGAGTAGCTATAGAGGTAATGTATTGCCCTTCGAAATCAGATTATGTATGTGGAGTTTTCTGGAATATTCCCCTTTCTCACATGGTGCTCTACTGCATTTAGAAGGAGTTTTAAGAGACATAAACCACCTATTAGGTTTGGTTGGTTTGGTTTTTTTTATTCCAAAATGCTTCTACCTATGTTACAACAGCGACATAGCCCTTGTCTTGCTTTAGCTAGACAATGTTCAGGTCTAAAGCTTGATGGAATTTACCATCCCAGCATTGAAACAAATTAATAACCCAATTGAGTCACTACAATTCCTTGCTCAGGCCCTTCACTCTTCGTGCCTGTTGTATATTGCTTTGTTTTAAAATCAGTCTCCTATTTCTTGTTGCAGCATTATCTTTTGCCTCTTTTGCGTATACTTCTTCCTTCTGTCAAACCTATTTCTTCTGTGAGTTATTCCTGCCTTGCTCTTCTCTACTCTCATCTTTCTTCATACATCTGCACCAGGTTCAGTCTGTGTCTTGTGCAGGGACTTATGCGTCTTAGATTTTGAGCAATTTAAGGATAGAAAGATCTCAGTTTAAAATTAGTTAACCTTCCTCGGTTAAGGTCCCTCTCACATAAGGAATTGTATATAACCTAGCAATAATACATCATTATTGACCTTATAATAAACTCACAAACACAGTAAAGAGATAAACTTGATGACCAATAGATCTTTTCTATCTCTAACTTTTATTAATGAGCTCTAAAAAAAATGCACTGCTCGTTAAGTCTTAATGCTTAATCATGCTGGTGTCACTAAATAGAAAATGTATATGCTCCATCTGGATTATTACAGAATGCAAGGGAAAGGCTAAACAAATTCTACATTTAATTCACTCTTTTCTTTAGCACAATAAAGTAAATTAAAATCAATGATTGATTGTCTTTGGGAACATTATCATCAGGGCTGAATACATAAACAATGCACCAAATGAAAAGCTATTTAATCACATCCTTTCCTGTGTGTGTCTCAGTCAGTATATCATGGGCCAATAAATGCTATTAATTTTATTCAAAAGAGGAAAAGAAATGCATTTATTCAGTTCGGCTCTTTCTCCCACTTCAGGGATGCTTGATTTTCTTTGAAGTTTCTTTATTTAAGAAAATGTATAAAAATATTTTAAAATATTTAAAAACATCTGGCATTTTATACAACTTTTAACAGTATCTTACCTAGGCTTAGTGCAGGGCAGGGCATCTCTCTTCATACAATGAAACGTACAGAGTCCCAGGGAGTTTGAAATGCTCTTTCTCAATGCCAAAGAGCGTACAATTAGTTACTCCTTCCACCAGGTGCTTGGGCATGTTTTGGGATCTTTTCAGTTGGAATAGGAATTTCTTTTGACTGGTATTTTTAAAATGGTCTTTTTCTTTTTTTTAGTGCTCTACGTTAGCTAAGTCAAGGCCCTCTGATCATGTGTCTTATGCTATTGTTATTAAACTGTCCTCAGCTTGCATAGTTTCATGTGCCTGTACAAGGCTGCTGGCAATGAGGAAAAAAGACTTGGGAGTCTTGGTGGACAACAGGATGACCATGAGCCAACAATGTGCCCTTGTGGCCAAGAAGGCCAATGGCATTCTGGGGTGCATCACGAAGAGTGTGACCAGCAGGTCAAGGGAGGTCATCCTGCCCGTCTACTCTGCCCTGGTGAGGCCCCATCTGGAGCACTGTGTCCAGTTCTGGGCTCCCCAGTTCAAGAAGGACAGGGAATTGCTGGAGAGGTTACAGCAGAGGGCTACAAAGATGATTAGGGGCCTGGAGCACTTCCCTTGCGAGGAGAGGCTGAGGGACTTGGGTATTTTTTGTCTAGAGAAGAGAAGGCTGAGGGGAGATCTGATCAATGCTTATAAATACTTAAAGGGAGGGTGTCAAGAAGATGGGGCCAGTCTTTTTTCAGTGGTGCCCCAGGATAGGACAAGAGGAAATGGGCACAAACTTGAACGTAAGAAGTTCCATCTAAACATGAGGAGGAACTTCTTTGCTTTGAGGGTGGCAGAGCCCTGGAAGAGGCTGCCCAGAGAGGTGGTGGAGTCTCCTTCTCTGGAGACATTCAGAACCCCCCTGGACACGTTCCTGTGCAACTTACTGTGGGTGGACCTGCTTCGGCAGGGGGGTTGGAGGAGATGATCTTCAGAGGTCCCTTCCAACCCCAAATCATTCTGTGATTCTGTAATGCAGAAGCGAGATATCGGGGAGTGGGAGGAGGGGAAGGGCAAAGGAATTATTGGTGCAAAATACTATTCCATGGGCGGTTTTTAGGAAATTTGATACATTGATTTTTGCATGTGCATTTTGTACAGTAATTCAAGTAAAAATGATATCTGTATTACAAAAACACACAGAAGAGACATGATTTATCATCCTGAAATAAACTGATTTGAAAATGAAGAAATAAATTTCACAGTGGTAAACGTGTCTGTGTGGATTTTAACTTGTTGATTCAGGAAAAACACTTTAAATCAAGCAGGCTTTTACTGGTATGCAGGTCAGAGGTTTGAGCTTTTCTCCTGAGCCAACTAGTACTGAATCTGTTACAAAGTTTGGTACTAGGATGCATCCATCAGGGTTTGATTTCTTTCTTTTTTTTCCTAGGGATAGAAAGGTAATCGTGTGTCAACCCTGAATAGTACGGGAAAGAGACTCCAAGAGCTTAAACGGAGTTTGCAAAGCTGGTAACATCTGATTGTTCATCTTTAGTGTCCCTCCCGCTATAAACAAAGAGGATGTGGAATCTCTGAAATTTATATTTTTTGCCTTTTGTGCATTTGGAATTTCTGTGGTTATTAATTGACCAAATGCCTCTTTTCCCTTTTAATCACATCGCCTCTCCTCTGTGTGAGGAGGTAGTGGGAGTCTTCTCTGGTTAAAACCCATTAGGCCATTTTGATATTCTCTGTTTGAGACACCTTAAGATTCATTTATTTTATGATGCCTCCAGAAACCTGCCATTCAGTAGCAGGTAAGCTGGCTAAGTTTATGGATATTAGTGTGTTTGTAAAATAGAAAAATATTTGGCACAAGAAACTTTTTGAGACGTATGTGTGATCACTACTTAGGATGCCAGGTCTTGGCGCTGCCTGGGAGCTTTGTAATACACGACTGTAATGGAAATAAAAAATAACAACTTGTTTCCCCCCAACATCTCTTGAATGGGAAACAGACTTTATGGTCTGGCCAAGTGAGGGTTTGCTCCACTGCAGCTGCAGCTACAGCAAGTTTGGGTTCCAGAAAGAGCCTTTCTCACCCACCCCCCAAGTTTTACCATCAACCACTTTATGTGGTAACCAGTTTACTTCTTGTGGTTCTTTTCTCCCCATGCTTCTTCACTGACTATAGTCTTCTACAGAGACCACGACTCCAGCACACTGTCTGTTACTAAAGAGCTCTCTAAGAGTTAGCTATTAGTCTAAACAGTCATTCATCGTGCCACACCACCAAATCAGTAAGGTGAATAGTTTGACAGTTGGAAGCTCTGAAGACTAAACTCCTGACATCTCCTGAAGTGCTGAGAATTTCCCCTCTCCCGCCTTGTATAAATATGGAGTTTGTCCAGAAGAAGAAGAAAAAGAAAAAAAAGGGGAAATGACCGATGGGTGTCCTGGCACAAACTGACTTGAAAGAACTAGAAAATAAATGTCTTTCAATACGAAGTGATGCTAGGAAAAAAAATATCAAGAAGGTAATGGGGAAGAGGGAATTCAGACACTATGAGAACAGATCTAAATAGAGTTTACATTTGATGGTGTATTTGGGCCTGTAGGTAGTGAACTAGTTTTACTTTTTTTTTAGTTGCTTGATACCATTTTTGGCGGTATAAAGGACATGCTCTGGTACAATTTCCAAGGCTGATCTGGACCTGCAGCTGTCATCAGTGAAGCTGGAGGGCCTGTCTGATTCTTTTCAGTTGGAATGCATTGTGGTAAAATAATATATTGTGAAATAGGTCATATGTAAGGAAAGGAAAGGTAGAAAATGGGATGGAGGCAGCCGTACGGACTAGTCGAAGTTTACCTAATAGTGTTTTAGTGAGGTTTTGACTAACAGTCGTATCTTTGAGATGTGCTGCCTTTCAATACCCTATATGGCAATTCCTATATGAATTTCCTACGGAAATTCAATACCCTATATGGCAGCTTCTGACTCAGAATCTTGATACATTTTCCACTGTGAAGTTATATGCACAGTTACCCTCAATAGTCCAGTGGCGTAGGGTGCTTCGTGCCTTTGCACTTCCTGAAAACTTACACAAAGCTGATTTTCCAGCCTTATACAAGAAGCGAGCTCTAAGAAGGATGAGGACTTAGAGGCCACAGCTCAACTAGCGTCCCCTTGTGCCACCGCAATCGTTAAAATTCAGTGCGAGTGAGGGCAGTCTCAGATGTTCTCATTTGCTCTGCAGTCGAATCTGACTTCAGCTGTCTCAGGCTGGTGGTGGGAAGGCAGCAGAGAAGGGCTGAGAATGGCTCCTCCTTTCCTCTTAACTGTTTGTCACACCGCTGACAACACATTTCCGAGCCTGATGCCTCCCAGTCCTGTGCATATAAACTTGGGTTCTTGGGATTTCCAAACATCCGTAATTATGCACTTAAAATGTATTGTTTCCAGATGGTAATGCAACCAGTTATTTCAAACAATGAAAAATCCAGTGGTTTAATTGTTTGTGACAGACGAGTAGGAAAGCTGAAGAACTAGAAACATGTAAAAAGAATGCCCTATAAAGCCATTGGTAAATTTTAAATATAAAGAATTTTGGTAGAAATATGGGTCCACAGCCTTAAAAAAAGCCTTTCCCGCAAATACATATTTCAAGTAATCAAGAGGCAAAAGTTTGGAATAATTTCAAACACTTCTGAAATGCACAGATATGATTAAAAGTTGCACAAACAAAGGAAACTGCACATTTTTCTTTTTGAATGAAGAATTTGGTTCTAAGGCTAGAACAGGGGATGAGCACATTCTTTTTTAGTTTCGTTGTTCCCTGCAGCTTGTTGGTTACAGCAAGAGCACCTTGAAATTTATGTGTATTCCCTGAACCCAGAATCACCATCAGTATGAGCAAACACATACGGAACACATCTCTTCATCAGTTCCTGTCAGGAAATTCTTTTGGCCAAATGCGGCAGTTCAATAATACAATTTTACAAGTGTGAAGGGTGCTGCTCAGCTCTGTGGGTCAGTAACACGCTGCATCTTTATGATCTACAAGTTTAGCTGCCTCCAAGAAATATCCTCTTAACATCACACGATGATAGTTTAGACAATAAGGTCACCTTGCATTATGAATTCTCATTTTTCCTAGGGCTGGTACCCACAGAAGCCATGAGAACAGTTCACCAGTCTCAGGCCTTCTCCCTCTTTTCTCCTCTCCTGAAAGCACAGTGGGGTGAGCAGGCTACAGGTCAGTGCACCTTCTGGGGAGTCCCCTGGTGATCCCTCTCCCAGCCCCGTGACCCTTCCCTCATCCCACCACAGTGATGTTGCTCCTGCCAGTACAGTGGGCTTCCTGCCAGGGGGCTGGCTCGGCTGAGCACACATCTCACCCTATCACCAACCACACAAGGAACCATCAGTCATGCAATTCTTGTATTCTCAACAGAAAAAGCATCTGTCACATAATCAGAGAATGGTTAGAGTTGGAAGGGACCTTAAAGATCATTGAGTTCCAGCCCCCCTGTCATGGGCAGGGACACCTCCCACCAGACCACGTTGCTCCAAGCCCCATCCACCCTGGCCTTGAACCCCTCCAGGGATGGGGCAGCCACAGCTTCTCTGGGCAACCTGTTCCAGTGTCTCACCACCCTCACAGGAAAGAATTTCTTCCTGCGATCTCATCTCAATCTCCCCTCTTCCAATTTAAAACCATTATCCCTCATCCTATCGCTACACTAAAGTCACATAAGGTGACTTTTTGATCATGTGAAAGTAACTTCATGTTCCGGGAAAAGATGGGGTAATTATGTGCTTTAAATGCCTGTGCAACAAGTTATGTGGCTTGTCATGCCCAGAAAGCTCTAGGGAGCAAACTTTCTATGCACTCTGATGTTACCAGGGAGCTATCAAGGCTTTGTATATTCCAAATCACAAACGATTTCTCATTTCCATCAAATACATGTTTTAAGCTACCACTTGGCAAGTGTTCCAGTATACATAAATAGTAAGGAGAATCAATTTCTTTTACTGAAAAGTTTCTGTTTTCTTTGCTTATTTTATTAGTGGGCATATTTGTGAAATAAGAGAAGTCCCGCAGCCGAAGGGCGCACAGCTCGCTCAGAGCAGAAGCAGCCTGGAGGTGTCTGCATTTGCTCCTTTACAGCGATTTTAAATGAGATCTACAGACTCGGGATTGTACCAACATGTAAGGGCCATCGGGACACTTAAGAGAGTCACAGATCAGGGATGATCTGACTACACTCCCTTGCCAGGCAGAGAAGTACCAGCTTCTGGAGAGCAATGGCATAAGATGTGCTGGGCCAGTCGCCCGCATTAATTGGTCACCCCGGCTTCAGAGCTGCTTTGTGCCGGCAGCACAGCGCTAACCAGCTGCAGCACAAATCTGGATGCTGTGTCCACATCTCTTCACAGAAGCTGCACCACTGATGGCCACCACTATTGGCTTTTAAACTCTCTATTTGCTGCCCCAGACCTCATTACCAGTGAACGCTCCAGCCGGGGTAACGGTGGGGTTTTGGATTGCCTTGTCCAAGCCTCCCCCTCGGTGTAGCTTCGTCTGCTTGGGTTCTGCCAGCGTAAGCAGAAATAGCCTCACACAGTGGGGATGGGACGCTTTAACATTGCAATTCTGCAAGCGAGTGCGGAGTTGCTGCCAAAAAGAACAGCCCTGCCCTTTCCCTCTTCCCAAATGCTTGTTCTCGTCCCCGCGTTGCTCCCTGCCTGCTGCCAGTACAAGTATCTGCACCGCCAGGCGATGAGCTAAGCGGGAGAACGGGTCCGCTTCAAAGTTAACTTGAAAGAAAAAAATAGTAATGATTAATTTTAAGCCAGATGATTAATTCAAACAGTTTTGCTGCTCAGCAATGAGAATGCCTTTGTCAGCCTGAAGAGGAGGGTAACTGAGAGGGCGGCAGTTTGTATTTAGAGGCAGATGAAGGGCAAGGTTGCTATTCTTGGCTTACACTTTTCACAGAGATGTGGTGTAAATGTGATCCTGTTCTCAAATGCCCTTAAAATGACACTATTATTCTGCTCTTATTGCTCCTCATCTCTCAATCCTCACTCGAAATCTTTTTAAAAGCTTTCACTAGAAAGTGTTTTTCTTGGCCCTTGTCATCTGAAGTTTAATCTGGAGTATGAAGCTCTGTTCTTCCTGGTACAATCCTATCAAAGTTCAACAGCTGAAACATGTTTATTGACAATACACAACACAGAAAATATACTTTTCATGGCAGTGTCTTTTCACAGAATCACAGAATGGCAGGGGTTGGACGGGACCTCTGGAGATCATCTCCTCCAACCTCCCTGCCAGAGCAGGTCCACCCAGAGCAGGTTGCACAGGAACGTGTCCAGGTGGGTTTTGAATGTCTCCAGAGAAGGAGACTCCACCACCTCCCTGGGCAGCCTCTTCCAGGGCTCTACTACCCTCAAAGTAAAGAAGTTCCTCCCCATGTTTAGGTGGAACTTACTTATATTCAAGTTTGTGCCCATTTCCTCTTGTCCTGTCACTGGGCACCACTGAAAAAAGACTGGCCCTTTTCTCCTGACACCCACCCTTTCAGTATTTATAGGTGTTGATCAGATCCCCCCTCAGTCTTCTCCTCTCTAGACAAAGACCCAAGTCCCTCAGCCTCTCCTCATCAGAGAGATGCCCCAGGCCCCTCATCATCTTTGTAGCCCTTTGTTTTCAGAGGAATAAACATAGCATAAGCTCCTTTTAGAGGTGAACGGAACGTCTTTTGTATGTGCAGTGACACTGGTTTCCTGTTAAGAACCTACTTAACCAAAATGCAGGGATTGCTCCTTTTATTTTTTTTTTTTGAGTCCCAAAGATGCACTCTATCCAAAAGAGCCTGGTATTGCTGGAGTCAGGAAGAAAGTGGATGTGCAGAGATGAAAAAAAAAAAAGCTGCACAATTCTACTAGCCAGATTTTAGGTACTTTGCTTCAAATCCTAGTCCAAAAGAAAGACTAATGAGTGTAGTCCCTCACCCAGAGGAGCAGAACTTTTTGAATGCAAAGATGTCACCTTTTCACAGCGGCTTCTCTCTTTGGACTTTCTTACTAATTCTTCTTTCTTTTTTTTTTTTTCTGCCAGAAAAGAGCTGATCAAACGTGGTAACATGTTTACATAACAGCAAACATTTCACCTGAAATTACACATTTCTTTCAGATTTCAATATTTACTGTAGCATTTGAACCGCAAGAGTTCCCTCGGCCAAAAACCAGCGGAGCTGCCTGTGAGGAGCCCCTGTGTGTCCCCAGCCCGGCTCCTGTCACCGTGCTGTTCCCTGGGGCTAACAAAACCCTTCACAGGCGTGAAGAATGAACCACAGGTAGGTCAAATTCATATCCAGAGGTTCACTGCGGTTCCATTATGATATCGTTAAATTCCGTGTTCCTACTGAAAAGATGACATTTTCTATTGAACAGTGACATTTGAAAATATAGAACTAACGTATTACATTTCTTCTGAAATATTTGATTCAGCAAACAAGCGACAGACACAGCTACTGCTGGTTTCATTGGCTTTTGCAGAAACATTATACAAATTGTTATTTGCTCCCACGTTTTAACCCCTTTTTTTCCTTTAGATAGGCAAGTGGTTAAAAAAGCAGAAGTATGAGCCGTTTAAGACAACAGCACAAAAACTTTTCTGAAGTTTAGTTTTTTATGTTTACCATAGAAACATTCTTTGAGACATTCATCAAGAGACAGACAGGGATTAGTTAGTGGAACACAGTCTCTGCCATGAAGTTTTGTATGAATATATCAAGATATATCAGAAAACTTGCTTAAGGATGAACAGCAGACTCTGACACGAGACATGTAAACGCAAACATGGCCCTCCTTTCAGATCACTAGTTTTAAAACATATGAAAATTCATCGCAAATGGCAACCTTGGACAAAAGCACTTAGGCACTTTAATGTCTATAGCAATGGCTGCGTCTATATACAGCTTGGTTAACTATGGTGTTAAAAATGAACTGGGACTCCAGTTAAGAGTCACAGTGCTGTAAATTTGTTGTGGTGCATTAGAGAATCTGGCCCAGTGTGTGTCACAGTTGTTTAATTCATCTAAGGTTGGCAGGGTTTCTCTTTTACTTGAATGTATTCACACCCATGCAAGCTGTCAAGTTGGAATTACACTTAAGGGCTTAGACCGAGCTGCAGCTGCAGCAGCGATGGGGGCAGGGAGCAGGGGGGTCTACCACTGCTCCCAGGACTAAAAAAGAAGCCCCCTTAGCTGTTGACCCGGTCCTGTCTTCCCTGAGTGATGATTGAAGGTCTACTTGACCTGGCTTTTTTCTGGACTTTACATTTCAGGTAATCTTAAATGACTCAGAGATATCATTTTCATTTAGCGATGGGTAAAGACCAGGTATTGAAGAGAATATTCTTGCAGCTTTAAATGACCAAGGTATCATCTATCATCACAGCCCTATTCTGTCTGCTGCCAGAGCAAACTCTTCATTAGAGATGGGAAAATTATTTGCAGTAAAGCATTTATTCAGAGAATTTAGCCTTTTGTTTTTTGCCTTTTCCCTATTGAAATTTATCTGCAAACAGCCTGATTTTTATGTGCTGGCCTATTATTCAGAGTTACTCAGTGAGTTCTTTATGCAGCTGTATTAGAGTTTATGCACTGCTCCTGAGTTCCTCTCTGGCCATTTTTCTCAAGTATGAAGCAGTCATAATTTGCTATTTCTACAGGGGAACATTCAAATAAGTTTCTTAATGTTGTTTTTATTTGCTTCTGAGCATCCTGGAGCGCTGCGTAACTTAGGGCAGGATCTGTTGCCTAGAGGCATCCATGTAGTCCAGGATCTTTGTAGAAGTGTCCCTGGTGACACAATGGCTTTCTGTCTCTGACACATCTCTTTCCCTTCACTCCTGATACTGTCTTTGTGTTAGATTTTTTGACGTCTTTCTATAATTCAAAGGGATTTCCTGGTATCCTGTAGTGCCCTGGTATTGCAAGTGTCTATGTGTCATCCACTTCCCTTCATTAATTTGTCAACTCCATCTCAAAGTTAATTGGCCTAATTTTTTTCACCCAATAGCCTTGGGAAAGTTGTTCTAGAATCTCATTCCTTTGTTGGCTGGAGTCCTCCTAATTCCCAGCATAAAGTCATCATCAGAACACTGGCTGCTACATTCATCTTTGAATCCTGGGACTGAGGGCTCGTTTATTTATTTTTTTTTTTTTTAAAAGCCCTTTTAAAGCAAGTACAGAGCTTGATGTGATACTGAAAATTTCCAACAGCATATTTATCTTTAAGCATAGCGCTATAACTTTCAGGCATGTCAAATGAATGCAAAACTATGTGGCTACTTTATCTGTATTCAAATAATTAACTAGGACCCAACGTCTCCAACAGTATTGGTCACTCGAGCTGAAAATTCATCAGTACTACCTTCTTGATCAGTATATAATACGCATAATTATGTATAACAGTCAGAGTGTGCACTATCAGATTCTGGAACTGATTTAGTTTCCATTCAAGTGAGACATTACTGTTATCCTTACACATTTAACAGTTCTGTTTTGTCATGGAGAAACCTCAATTTATTTTTCTTTACGCAAACTCGGTTTCCCCGGTAGTCACTTGACTCCTGGAGTTGGTCTTATACAACTATCAAATATCAGCAAATAATAAAAATCATCATACTTGGTAACACGTATTGCCAGTGTGTATGGGCATTGAGCAGTGTGCAATTCAAAGTCTACAACAGAATTATCGATAGAGGAAACATAAAAGGAGTGTATTTACCTCACTCTGCAGGGATTTTTGGCATGCAAACTCATAAACTATAAGTTGTCTCTGAAGAAGATTGCTAAAATCTCTAAAAACAATGTGATAGGCTGGTCGCAGACAAACAGCCAGTCTCAAAACCAGATTCATTTTGGAGGTTAGAGGAGATACTTCTGTTGTAGATTTTAGGTTGTTACAATCATCAAATTTCAATACAATTTAGAGAACCAAAGTTAGGAGCCTAAATTCACCACACTGGAAGCAGCAAAAGTCTTGATAGGAAAAAGTCTCTTTAGTTGTTTAATAGACAAGAGCGGAAATTGCCTCTCACCTTCCTTCTTTCCCCCAGCTCCTAGAGAAGGATCATTTCAATGTTATCAAGGTTTACTCACCCCACAGGTAATCCCGTAAGTATAACAAAGGAGACTGTGTCTGTAAATTCCATGTAAGTACATATATGACAGGGGAATACTGTCATTTTATTATTAATTCAGATATTCAGAGGGCTAAATTATGTTCCAATGAACTCAGTTATGGAAATTGAAAACTGAAAATGTATTTATTTCAGAGCGACACATAATTATATACTTCTAGTTTGCCCTGTCTATTTTAAATTACTTTATGCAAATCTCATTTTCAAGGATTATGTATAGAGTAAAATTAGATGAGCCCTTAAATAGCTAATATAATATAATTGTGGAATTATTGTGTGTGTGCATAGCGTGCATATAAGATCCAGATGTTAATTAGTAAATCAGGTTGATTTAGCAAACAGAAATTTGTTCTGATGAAAAACTGAAAGGACAGACAATTACTTCTTAGAAAGTTATTGTTCGTACTGTGAGCTCACTGAAAGGAAAAAATTAACATGGCAAAAAATACTTTTATAAAAAAAGTAAACACCAATTAGGTCATGTAAGTAGGAATTCATTGCTCCCAGAATGTAGTCTGATGGCTTTTTACAAAATGACGTGAGATGTTTGCCATGCCTATGGATGCTTTATGTAGCTATATCATCCAGCTGCGTCCCTCACTGCATTTGCCCTGGCAGTAATGGAGTTTGGATAGGTTGCATCAGAGGCAGATCCAGTTTCTTAACCTTCTTTTGAGGGATACAGCTGGCTCCAGAGGGTTAAATTCAGTCAGATGGTGAACATTTCCCTGAACCAAAATTCCACTGGTGCATCTCCTTGGATGGATGGTGTTGGATGCCCCATCCCTGGAGATGTTCAAGACCAGGCTGGATGGGGCTTTGAGCAACCTGGTCTGGTGGGAGGTGTCCCTGCCCAGGGCAGGGGGGCTGAAACTCGATGGTCTTTGAGGTCCCTTCAAACCCAAACCGTTCTATGAGAAGAGAGAGAAGTTGTGTTTATCCAAATGGCAACCCCGCACACTGTAGGAAAAAAAAACCAAACTTGAGTGAAAATATTTCAGCTTCGTAGATATACCAAAAGAAGGTTTTCTAAACTACAAATATAATAACCATAATTTAGGTCAATTTTGTTATTTGGCATCAAGCAGACAAGTCAGTTTTGCCTTTCTTATGAAAAGCTGACATTTAATGCCTGAAAATAGCTGGAAAATGAGTGTGAATTACTCAGAGAAAAATATTGCCTCTACTAAAGTAGACAACAGAAACTCCAAACAATTGTTTGGAACAACCTGTCTCCTCAGCCTACGAGCCCTGTTGAGGCCTTAGCAATGTGTTCACGGCTTCCCAGGCTCCCATGGATTTCAGTGGGAGTTCTGTGCATATCCAGAGCAGGAGGCACTGCCCACATTTCCTGCTGTGGCAAAACCTGTGCCACGGTGACCTGTACTGGTTTATCACTAATGCCCGGATCCAAAATCTCATTCACCAGGTCACAAAAGCTGAGCAGAGCATGAATGCAGAAACTGTCACAGAATCACAGAACTGTAGGGATTGGAAGGGACCTTTGGAGATCATCTAGTCCAACTCCCTGCCAAAGCAGGGTAATCCAGAGCAGGCTGGACAGGAACGTGTCCAGGCCAGTTTTGAATATCTCCAGAGATGGAGACTCCATAGCCTCACTGGGCAGCCTGTTCCAAGGCTCTGCTACCCTCACAGGAAAGAAGTTCCTCCTCATGTTCAGATGGAAGTTCCTGGTTCCAGCTTGTGCCTGTTGCCTTATCCCTTCTCCTATCCCTGGGCACCACTGAAAAGAGTCTGACCCTATCCTCTTGACAATCTCCCTTTAGATCCTTATAAGCATTGATGAGGTCCCCTCTCAGTCTTCTCCAGGTTAAACAGACCCAGGTGTCTCAGCCTTTCCTAATAAGAGAGGTGATCCATTCCCTTGATCATATTTGTAGGCCCTCCACTGGACTGTCCCTAGTAGTTCCTTGTCTTTCTTGAACTGGGGAGTCCAGATGTGGCTTCACCAGGGCAGAGTAGAGGTGGAGGATGACCGCCCTCAACCTACTGGCCATGCTCTTTTTAATGCACCCCAGGATGCCATTGGCCTTCTTGATCACAAGGGCACATTGCTGGCTCATGGTCCACTCCACCAGGAGTCCCAGGCCCTCTCTGCAGAGCTGCTTTCCAACAGGTCAGGCCCTAACCTGTGCTGGTACATGGGATTATTCCTTCCCAGGTGCAGGACCCTACACTTGCCCTTGTTGAACTTCATTCGTTTCCTCTCTGCCCAACTCTCCAGCCTGTCCAGGTCTCGCTGTATGGCAGCACAGCCTTCTGGTGTGTCAGCCACCCCTCCCAGTTTTGTCTCATCAGCAAACTTGCTGTCCCCTCATACAGGTCATTGATGAATATGTCACAAGAACATTTCAGACTATCCTGGCATCTAAACCCCTTTGGTTGTGAATGACACAGCTGGTATCAGTGCTGTCTTTTAAAAACCTAACACAAGAACTTCAGCAAGCAAAGGAAACCAACCCATTCTACGCTTCATTTCAGATTATAAAAAATCATCCACTCCATTTTGAAGGACTTGTCTATACAAACATGTACACGGTGAAAGAGCTGAAACATTTTTAAACAATGCTGAATGGATCATTGCAAATGTTTGTCATCATCCACCTGCAGCTGGACACTTGGTGGGCTGTTTACAGTTTCAGTGGGAAAAAACCCACATGTTCTCCTTTGTGTATATTCTTATCAGGGAAGTGCCAGTAAAAATACTCTCGGTGTATATGCATCTGTCTGAAGAAATGCTTCAGAAAAAAGTATCTTTTATTACCAAAAAATACTCTGAGGATAGGAGAAGCTTGGTTTATTTTGTAAACATGCTTTATCCATCTTCCATTGGTTGTTCACAACAAATTTTGATGTAAAATTTTATTGTAAACTCCGTTCTTGTAAACTACACAGTACCTCCACTGAAGTTTTTCCATGTGAAAGGATTTCCATGTTTTGAGGATTGTAGCAATGTTTATCTGCTCTGAATGGTTCAACATACATCACTTACTGACCTGCAAACAAAAGGAAAGCCTTATTATTTGTCAGCATTTTGTTCCTGTAGTAAATATGAGAGACGGTTGCAAAGATGTTGTGATTTATTCTAGTCTGGCTGGTCCTGGGATGATGTGTGTATATATGTATGTAAAATATATATATAGGGACATGGTAGCATGCATCATACTAAAAAAAAAAAACACCAAAAAAACCAAACAAAAAAAAAAAAAAAAACGGAAAGGGAAATAAGAAAATAAGTGGTAAAGACAGAAAAAACAGACCCAAACCCAAAGTTGAGCTGGAGTCTACTGCTGACAAACCAGAATGAGTTACAGGGAGTCAGTCTGTGTACTTAAGGCACTCACATTTTCAAAACTGCTTTTGTATTCTTAGGGTCCACCTGCCCTACTTGTCCCTGCCCACCCCTGCCAGGCTCCCCCAGTGCTCAGGACCCCATTTCAGCTCCCCAGGGGCCATCAGTCTCTGCCCCAGCGACGCCACAGCACGGCCCGTCTCCAGCTCCCCATGTCCCTGCCCTCCCTGACCATGAGCCTGACCCTGATGTCCTGCTGATGTCCTGTCCTGGCATCAGCCCGTCCATGTCCCCATGGGCCTGCCTGGCCATCGAGTGGCTGTGCCTGACCCTGGTTCCCCACACTGATCATTTAAAATGCTATTTTTAAAATAAATAAAAACCCCCAACATTCATAATGAACATATATTTTCATTCCATGAAGTAACTTGCATTTTAATGAAGAATACAATTCTCTAGCAGCAGGTGTTAACATCGAAATGAAAAATTAGATCATTATATTGCGTATCTGCCTTCGGAAGGATAAATTGAAAATAGGATTTACCGAGAAACACAGATAATATCTTGAAACTCTCATTTGTCTTTAAAGGTATATTAAATTTCATGGGGTTTCTAGTTTGCTTGAGGTATTTCGGGACTGCTTGGGGAGTCCATGGTGGAATGTTTTTCTAAGCTGTTACAACTGTATGTCTGCCTAAAGTGTGACCTGTTGATAGCTGTATGGAGGCGTATTTTGATCCCTCCATCCTCTCTCATTCTGGGAAAGCTTAAAAAGTAATTACAAAGCTTCTGATTCCCCGTCTTTCTGCCGTAAATGCCAAAATTAAAGGTGAAATCCGAGGCCACGGGAATCTGTTCTTAAGCTCTGATTCTGCAGACCCTGAATGTATTTACCTAATCTCTGCGCAATATCTAGGGCTCCTCTCAGTGTTTAAAATTAAGTAAATACACAAATCTTTCCAGGATTAGGGTTATCCTCTGACACTCTTACCCATTTTTCATCAGTAATTTCCTCTGAATAATACTAATGATCAAAGATGGCAAAGTCAGGTGATGAGGAACGCTGTTTCTGCTGTCATCTGTGATTTTTGCTGTAGTCCAGTGGGTACAGCTAACAAAACGCATCTCCTTAAGCCCAGGTCAGTGGCCAGATGAGTTTGATGCAGCTTGAAGGAAAACTCCAGGACAGGCAGACGAGTAATGGTTTATTAGATGGATAGTGTACACCGCTAAAGAGCTACAAGGACAGTCAAATAGGAGGAATTTCATTTCGTCCTCTTGATATGAGATCTGTTACTGATGGTTTTAGTTCTTTAAACCTAAAGTTTTCATCTCTTTGATTCTGAAGAACGTAACCTACCAATGAATAAACCTATAGGAAACAGAAGTCTCTACTACATAGCTGTAGATTTGTTGTATGAGAGTTGTATCTCTTATAGATATTTGTGATGTTATTTTCCAATAAATGAGAACAACCTTGGTTTTCTTCTTTGAATGCAGAGATTAAAAGCACAAGCTCTGGCAGCCTACAATTACAGCTTTAGAGTAAGGAGTCATACAATTATGTCATGGTATGGCCGTGTCTACATGGACATGAAGCTTTTGAGCAACGCTATCTTTTCAAGCACACTGAATTTACATCTATACAACGCATCTTATTAGGCATGAAGCTAGTCCACAGGGCTTTTTAGTGCTTACACCATTTTTTCCCCTACTTGGCATGCACAGTGCTATATTAGGGCTGTCTTCGTTACAAAGCCATAGAAATGGTTTTCTATGGTTATTTGACTATGAGCTTCTCTACCCAATTCATGGGTAGGGAATGCTATAATATTCAGTCCTTCCTCAGTACTTTGTACATTACATTATTCTTATATTGTGATCTCTGATGTGTTCTGGGAATCTTATGCCTTCTCATAATCATACTTCATTTTTAACCTCCTCCTGACCCAGGTTCTTTCTCCTGTATCTCTCCTATGTCCAGTGTTTTCAGCTGCAGGGCAATCATAGAATGGTTTGGGTTGGAAGGGACCTTAAAAGTCATCAAGTTCCACCTTCCTGCCCTGGGCAGGGACACCTCCCACCAGACCAGGTTACTCAAAGCCTCATCCATCCTGGCCTTGAACACCTCCAGGGATGGGGCAGCCACAAGTTCTCTGGGCAACAAAAACGCATCCTAATAGCTTTGTTTCTTGTGCTCCTGTGGAAGTCATGTTCTACAGTGTTCTCTTGTCAATTAACATTTTTAAAATGATTTTCTGACCAAGTAACAGTGTTTTGTTTGTGGAACCTTATACTCGGGAATAAATCTGCCATACACAACTGTCCTTTTCATTTTGGGGTCAGTTTTGGCCAGCTTGAGGACGGAAATTGCAAAATACTTCAGGAACACAAGAAAGCAAACAGTAAAATGTTAAAGATTCATAGCTTTATGAAATTTCTCTCGGTGAAGATGGGAATTTCCATCACATATAAGAGTAGGCAAAGATGCATCTGGTTTGGAAAAGTTTGGGGTTTTTTTCCCCTCACTTTTTAGATGTCACTTTTGAGACTTTTATATGCTCTGAAAGTTATCGGCCCTGGAATTCAAGTTCAGTACCACACAGATTAGAAATCATGAAGATGGGTGAGTTAAACTGTCTATACAGAAATAACCATTAGTGACTTTCACTTTTTTCTGTTTTAGGTTGTTTGTGGGTTTGGTTTTTTTTTTTTAAAAAAAAAGGATTTTCGGCCTCTTATAGTCTGGAAGACTATGTCTGGAGATTGGACATTGACCTGGACATTGACTGACAAGTGCAGAGAAGGGCCATGAAGATGATCCAAGGGCTGGAGCACCTCTCCTATGAGGACAGGCTGAGAGAGTTGCAGTTGTTCAGCCTGGAGAAGAGAAGGCTCTGGGGAGACCTTATAGCAGCCTTCCAGTACCTACAGGGGGTTACAGGAGAGATGGGGAGGGACTCTTGATCAGGGAGGGGAGCCATAGGAAAAAGGGTAACCGTTTTAACCTGGAAGAAGGGGGATTTAGATTAGATACCAGGAAGAAATTCTTTCCTGTGAGGGTGGTGAGACACTGGAACAGGTTGCCCAGAGAGGCTGTGGATGCCACATCCCTGGAGGGGTTCAAGGCCAGGCTGGATGGGGCTTTGAGCAACCTGGTCTGGTGGGAGGTGTCCCTGTCCATGGTAGGGGGTTGGAACTCAATGATCTTTAAGGTCCCTTCCAACCCAAACCATTCTATGGTTCTATGATTCTACAACAGCTTGAACACTGCCTGTCTCTGGAAAAGCAATACCCACTTGGTCCTGCAGGTTGCTAAAACAATAGCTTGGACAGGTGAAAAGTGCCTTGTGTATGTTACCTCTGTCTTCAGACCCTTCTGCCTTAACAAATAACATGAATTAATGATATCAACTACTAATGTAGTACTGGAAGGTATCTGCTTTCTTGCAGGAAGGAAAGGCAAGGATTTAGCTTCTTCTCAGAAGGGCAGTACCCCTGGGGAGAAATAGAGGCAGAAGAGTTATGGACCTCATCCCATTGACGTACAAGCAGGGGCTGAACATGGTGAGTACAAGTAAAACCCCTTCAGTGCTGGGTCTTGTCATTTCATTTTTTCTGGTTCCTTACCCACCCTGCAATTCTTATTATTAATCTCTTTATTGTTGGCTTTAACTAAAAAGATCTTGAGTGTATTAAATACTTCAGTGAAGTCCAGAGAGATGATGCCTGCTCTAAGCAGTACAGAAAACCAATTATCCATAAAATTTACCAGTTCAGGCTGGCACAATGGGTTTTTGGCAACTATCACCTTTTGAATTTACTTCCGTATCTTCAAGTATTCATCCTTCAAAATAAATATGTTCTCAGAACATGTAACTTGAGCAAAGTTTAGCCCCAGGTAGAATTTTATCTTAAAGCCATACATAGAAATATAAATCTCAGGCTGTTTTATTGAAGTTTTGTATATTGTGCAATGTGGGTTATATTTTGCACTCCTCACATTCACACCGACTCAAATACATATCCTGGATGAGCCGAAGCTGGTTCTTACTTGCCTTTTCTTTTGTTCCTTCGGTTTGGTACACGAAACAATCTTAATGCTTTCCTCCTTAAAAGAGAAGCGGCAGAAAAAAGCAGCTTCCCAAATGTAATGTGACACGATACTGTTTTGCAGTAGTTTTGTAATTATTTGACTATCATCACTACCATTTAATGCATAAATTAAAAGTTGTATGTGTGGTGTGCTTCAGTGTTATTTGGCAGAAGCCTGTGCGCGATGGAGCAGCAGCGGGTAACAGGCTGTAGGAGAGGACTGTCTGGTGAGAGGACTGTCTGATAAGAGGACTGTCTGGTGTGCGGAGCCTGGCCCTTTTGCCTTAATGACTGTAAAAAATAATCTGATTTATCCATACAGAATCACATGGGGTTGGAAGGGACCTCTGGAGATCATCTAGTCCAACCTCCCTGCCAAAGCAGGTCCACCCAGAGCAGGTTGCACAGGAACGTGTCCAGGTNATGGGGTTGGAAGGGACCTCTGGAGATCATCTAGTCCAACCTCCCTGCCAAAGCAGGTCCACCCAGAGCAGGTTGCACAGGAACGTGTCCAGGTGGGTTCTGAATGTCTCCAGAGAAGGAGACTCCACCACCTCCCTGGGCAGCCTCTTCCAGGGCTCTGCCACCCTCAAAGCAAAGAAGTTCCTCCCTGTATTTAGGTGGAACTTATTTATATTCAAGTTTGTGCCCATTTCCTCTTGTCGTGTCACTGGGGACCACTGAAAAAAGACAGGCTCCATCCTCCTGACACCCTCCCTTTCAGTATTTATAGGCGTTGATCAGATCTCCCTTCAGCCTTCTCTTCTCCACACTAAAGAGACCCAAGTCCCTCAGCCTTTCCGCATCAGAGGGATGCTCCAGGCCCCTCATCATCTTCGTAGCCCTCTGCTGTAACCTCTCCAGCAGTTCCCTGTCCTTCTTGAACTGGGGAGCCGTACTTTGCCGGAGAGGAAAATAATAATAATGATAATAATAATAATAAAAAAGGTAGTTGACAGTTCATTCATGTGTAAAAATTATTTTTCAGAGACAGCGGGCATATTTGTATCTGCTTTTCCTCCCTAAAACATTCCGTGTCGTCGACCAAAGTGCACACAGAGGTGTGGGGGCCGCAGCATCTCCGCAGACCCCGTTTCTCCCGGCTGCCCGCGGCGAGGCTCCCGCAGAGCTGCGGTTGTTCTCCCTGCCCGCAGGGACTCCTCTTTGCGGCTCTGGGGAGCCCCTTTACCTTTTCCGAGAGAGGGGCGACGGCCGGGGCCCGGCCCCGCTGCCCTTCCCGCCTCACACCCGCCAGGGGCCGCAGGAGCCGCCGGCTTCCCTGGGCCACAATGGCGCTGCCGGGGGCGGGGGGACACCCCTTCCCCGGGCACCGCCCGGCGGCGGCCGGGGAGGGAATCAGACAAACCCGGGGGGACCCCCAGGCCCCTCGCCGCCCGCGGTGAAGCCCGCTGGCCCTGCCCGCCTTCGGGGGCAGAGGACGGGGCAGGGGGTCCCTGAGGTGCCTCCCGGCCTCGGCCCGGGGGATTCCCGGAGAACGTCCGGGGCGCCCCCATGGCACAGGACAGGCCGCCAACAAGGACCCTC
>VXAK01005272.1:0-70420 GCA_013399435.1 Arenaria interpres | reverse complement strand
GGCCCGTAAGTTTTGCGGTGCGGAGGAAGAGGAGGGGAGAGGCGGCGGGTGCCACGACCCCTCCGCCCGTCCGTCCGTCCGTCAGTCCTGCCTGAGGGAGGGGGGGACTCCCCCGCCGGTGTCAGGCAGGGCTTCCCCCGTTTGCTAAGGAGGAGGAGGAGGAGGGTGTCCCCGGTGCCCGAGGCGTGGGAGCGGGTCGGGGCCGGGCGGGGCTGGGGGCTGCGGGTCGCCCCTTCCAGCTGGGTGCGGGGGGGAAACCGCCGTCCTCGCCGCCGCTTCCCTCCTCCTGTTTCTCTTCACCTTTGTCCAAGCGGCCTCTGCCGGCCCCTTCCTGGGACTTTTCCGGGGGGGATTCCTTTCCTCCCGTTAAATATTCCTCAGCGGGCAATGGAAACACGGGAACGGTGCGGCTTCGCCTCTTTGTTTACCGAACTTGGCGTATTTGTTTCGGGGAAAAGAGTTGTTGAGACCAAACACCGCCAAACAGTAATAAGCCTTCCTCCGGCTCATTTAGCCGGATAATAAAATAACGCTCTCCCTTTAACAGTAGTCCCTGGTCCCAAGAGTGTTTTAAAAGATTTTTCTCCTTCCTAAGTGACTCAGAGTCATCATTTTGCCACATGATCTTTCTTCAGATGAGTGCTGCTCCTTGTGTCTGTAAAGAAGCAAAGTGGGATTCATTTACTCAGGTTTTTTTCTTCCTAATCCTTTGCTGATCTTTCTAGTTTTCTCTTACAGCACTTTGAAATGGCTTCAGTTTCAGGCATAATATACTTAAATGCAGTATGTGCCATGGCTTCATTTGAAGGTCCTCGTTCGTTTCCAAGGCTTTATGCTGGATTCTCAGCCTGTGTAAAGCGATGTATCTCCATTGTTCCCAGTCCCGCTCTCAACCTCACTCAGGTGTCCTTTAGTGTGATGGAGTGAAGCGTGGTCTAAGTGCTTGAGCCCCACAACCTTGCCAGAAAGCAGAGAAGACCCGCGGTTTGTACTTTTAGTGGGAGGAAAGCTTTGTTTATACATTTTTGGCCTTTTTTTTTTCTTTTTTTCTTGCTTTGCATCAGTTTTGCAGATAGCGTCCTATCGACTGCAGCAGAATCGCTCCTGATTTACTTCAGTGGGTGTGGGAGGGGAAACAAAACTGTTTTCCTCAAGTATATCTCTCCGCCAGTTATGGAGGTTATAATAACTGTATTTACTATTCTGTAGAATTACTTGGAGGCTATAAAATTGAAGTAAAGTGTGAATAGCCACCATAATCTGCAGAGAAACGCATACAAAGCCTTTCAGAAAAAGATTCCTATTTTATAAAAGGCCTATCAGATGATATAACAACTTTCAAAAATGACTTTAATGTGTAGGTTTTTTTTTTTTCCTACTGTACTTACCTGTTTTATAATAACGTTCCACTGTCATATCCATGTTTTTCAGGCACTGATAAATGTTTGTATGCCAAAATGCTTGCATTTTAATTTATTTTCATTTAACAATTAAAGAAGTGTTTTAGATCCAAGAAGTAACCTGGTGGATGTGAATTTAAAGCTGGGGTACTTCTTGTGATCTAAGTGGTGGTAGCATTCAGTTTGTGTCTGTAGAAGCTGTCACCACAGGTGGTTTTAGATCTTTTTCTAACACCTCAGAGGTCACAGGTGTAAAGCGTGAACCAACAAAACTGCATCCCTGGACGTTAAAGTCATTAAGCGTGATTTATTTCACCTTGCCTCCACTTCTGGAGGGGTGGAAGAGGGATTGCTGAGGTTGGGCAACATTTAGGTTAAATGTTGCAAAACCCCAAACACTCATAGTGCTACTTTGTAGCATTTCAGAGGTCTCGGTGAATTACACGACCTGAGGAAAAACTTCTGAGAATGAGACAAATGGGCTCGTATTTTTAAAAAAGAAAGTTGTTCACCTTAGTCATATTGGGAACAGTTCAGGCTTAACCTTAAGATTAACCTTTAGGTATCATCTGGGAAAGAGATACCTTATAAAATACAGTTGGCAACACCTTCTCTAGTGTACACATAGTAAGTAGATTCTCTTTGGTATAAGGTGATGTGAAGTAAAAAAGCCAAATTCTTGGAAGCATGTTCACACCGAAGAACTGGTTCTTGTTCTAAAGGAAGACGCAGTCTTTAGTGGCCTCAAAGCACATTTTTTTTCATTCCTTAAAACTGTTATCTTTAAATTTTTGCCTAGTCTGCCTGTTTGTACGTTGCTGGGATGAGGAATTCCAAGGTGAAGAAGAGAACAACAGTTCTTGTGTGACAGTCTATAAAATACCCTTTCTCTAATGGTAATGCATTAAGTGTATTAACTTCAAGAAGATTTGTTCGTAATTTTCACTGCTGTTTGTCAGCTGGAGGATTTTGACATAAAGGCGACAATAATAACAGTTTTCAGTTACGTTTTGATCCACAAGAATGTTTATTTCTGATTGACAGCTTTAAGGTTTTATAATAAACACACTTTAATATTTAATTCAGTAATGCCAAGGACAGTCTGTAGTTAGTCTTCTAGCATTTAATCATAACCTCATTCTTAAACGTGAATCCGTGTCACTGTGTGTAATGCAGAATTCTGGAAATAATCACTGAGAGGAGGTTCTAGGTGGTGCCAGGTCAGGAAAAACTCTCAGCCACGGGGTTTCCTTCGACCTCTGCAGGTGGATTCTGCTTCTGAGAGCCAAAGGAATTTTGCATAAGGAGAAGAATACTGTGTTTTTTCCCCAGTGATTCCCCCGTGATTGCCCCCTCACCCCACAATCATTCCCTGCTTTGCTCTTCTTGGCCGAAACATTGTCATATGCCATTTCCAGAGTTGTCAAGCTTAGAACTCAGAAGCGCATGTGTATCTTTTGGTGCATAAATCTGCCATTTAGGCTATTAGGTGCTACATACACATCAGGAAAATATATCATAAGGACATAGGATTCCTTTGGATTACAGCCCTGATTCGTACCGGTGCCACCAGAAGTCTCAGATGTTGGCCTTGTCTGTACTAGAATATTAAAGCAGCTGCCGGAGATGGTTCCTGGGCTGCTGTAGCTGCCGTGCCATAAAATACTGCAACATGAAGATGTTTGGAAAATAAAGCAAATTCAAAAAATACTAAATTCTGGAAGGGGTAAATTGACAACGAATTGCAGAGAGATTTAGCTGTGTGAATCCAATTGATGTTAATTCGTGTCACACAGCGAAAGCCTTCATGCTGCTTGGAAAATGTGCTTCTGAGGAACTACCCTTACAGGATAATTTTGTTGCAACGTTTACAGTAAGTGGAAGTTTTTGGTACCTAGAAGTATCCGGATACCCAAATACAGAGAAGTCTAAATAGTGGAGATCATGAATGAGATTTACGAAGCGGTGAAGGGAAGATTAATGGAAAGTGTGTGGCTAAGTCCCCTTCATTGCTCTGAAAATCACATTTCACGTGTTTATCTTTGGACTTCCCTGCACTGTGTTCATTGTATAGGTCTTGATTTTGAAAAGTACGTTGTATCCAGAATCGTCAGTGTAAAATAGGCTGTTCCTTATTTAACCTGTTACTTTCCAAACAATTTAAGTGTTATCAGACCACACTGGGACACTGTGATTCCAGTGGAAACACAGCTGCTGAGTATTAATGTTTTGACTAGTGATTGTTTGAGGAGTGTAGTTAGTCTTTTTAACAGACTTAATTTCTCTCAATATTCAGAAGATTTATGTTTGTGATTTCCATTAACATTAATTATACTGATGTATGTAAATCCTCACGCTTGGAGATGAGACTCTATCCATTGGACTGAACGATAACATTTCATCATTTGTTCCTGTACTTAGTGGAATTTCAGCAGTTAAATTGGGAAGTGATATGCGCCACGCATAGATTTTCATCTCATTTTTGAATGCTTTATAAAGCTGGAAACTCTAAATTCAGATTTTGGCTCTCTGTGCCTGTGTGTTAGGACTGACGGAACAACAGTTATTCAGTTAACAGCTCAGGGATTTGATAAATTTGAGAAAGTAAAAATCCTTGAACCGGTAAATTGCTGCATCTTTTTATGTTGGTAAAAGAATCACTGGCCCATTGATCTGGAGATGAAGCATCTGTCCACCGATAAAGGGGGAGGAAGCGTGAGGGGGTGTCTATTGTGCCAGCAGGGGTGGAGGAGGCTTGGGATTTTAGCCCCGGACAATGTGCTGGTTGCAGGATGTTTCACCTTCTGTTACGGCAACTGACGTGTGAACGGTGATTTGTTCCAATAACTCAAATAACATCCCCCAAAACATGTAGCTGTTGCTGGTGGCTGGGCTTAAGAGGCTGATGCGCTTGTTCTATGGGTGTATAATTGCATTTAACATTAAGCTTGGAAATAAGACGGTGCATCCGGTGGAACTACTTGAGTTAAATCTTTGCAATCTGAAAAATGGATGAGACTCTATCATTTTTAGGCTGTCTTTTATCAGGGACAAATGAGTAAGGACTAGCAGTAAGTTTTCTTCCCCTCTGTGTTTTTGGTTTATTTTCACAAAACTGTTGGGAGGTACTTGTTAGAAAAACAGATGGTTTTGGTTTATTTTTACAAAACTGTTGGGAGGTACCCGTTAGAAAACCATACATTCCCAGTGCATCAGCACCGTAGTGCTTAACCACACTGCGTACCAGAAATTCAGCCTCGGTAGTGAAATCCCCTCCTGCCAAAGCTACCAGTAATACTTCTTTCAGTTCAGTCATCCGAAGTTGGGAATCCAAAACTTGAGGAACTCTGAACTTGCAGAGCACTCTGAAACTTCTGAACTGGGTAAATTGCTTAAAGAAGCCAAGCTGCTCTTGCTTAGTTTTAGGCTCCGTTCACCACAGGAGGTTATTTTTCTACAGTGCCTTGCTGCTGTAGGACTGACGGTCAATTGTCATGTGAAAATATAATGAGCATTTTTACAGCGATGAAGTGACTTAAGAGTTCAACCATAATATGGCAATTAATTCACTGAAAATTGGAAGTTATATAGCTGTCCTTCCTGTCTGTAAGATCAGTAAGTTGTGGAAATAATTATTGTTAAGAATATTGGAATATGCTGTTGATCTGCTTCACTTTCAAGATCTGTTACATCCTGCCAAGATACAATTCTCGGGACTAGGGAGACAAAGGTTGCATATTTGGAAATCATTGAAATTCAGAAGGATGGCATTGTTGGATCCAAATGGGATCTGGGTGGGACTTGCAACTTGAATACAGGGTAGGTTTATGCTTAAAGATGAAGTGAGATCAACTGCACTGGTTTGGATCTGCAATAAAAACTTCTAAACCTGGGTACCTTTAGGCCCTGACTTTCAAAATATGTGTATATCTTACACGTATCTTAGAGGTATAAAGTGGATCCTTTTAGTTTTGGGGTCAGTCTGGTAAATCGTCAAGTAAGTGACAACATCACAATTCGATTTTTCAGGTAAATACTTTTCATTTTGCCTCCCAAGTTACTTTTGCACATAAATAAATGAATTTAATTGATTAGGTGAACAAAGGGAGAGTCAAATCAGTCACACTGACCGCTGGCTCTGGTATCGCACAGGGAAAGTGAATGGAGGTTTTGTACCTCACTCGACTAGGACTGGAATCAATTCACATCCTCGGTACAGATACTGGTTGTCTGGTCTCCTCTCGGATGTGGGCAGTGAAAAGAGGAGAGGCAATGGACCCAGGATGCGACAAGGGGCAAATTCTGATTAAATGTTAGGAAGGAAAATTTCAGGGTGAGAGCAGTCACACGTTGGATCATGTTTCTCAGAGAAGCTGTGGAAACTCCGTCCTTGAATAAATCCAAAACCTGGCTAAACACGGCTCTGAAAAACCTGGTTTAACTGAAGTGCATCTGACGTTGAATTTGGCCATGCTGTGAATAAAGGTTTTACCAGATGACCAGGTTTTACCACAGATTCCTTTCAACTTTGATTATGCCATGATTATATGATTTTACTGGAGGATAAGGGGCTTCGATCCTTTATTGGGAGGGTATTTAAAATATGCGGTAATTTGGGTTGCTTTGAAATAATTGCTTTCTTAATTTGTTATGGGCATAATACTGTGGAAGTAGGCTTGAAATGGCAATAACAATCCTAGTATTGAGTTGTATCTCTTCATATCAAACTTCAATGTTAAATTAATAAGTACCTGTGATGGCCTTGTCATTTACTATTTCACAAATAATAATTCTATGATACAATACAGTATGACAGATCTTTTGAACTCATTAGTGTTGAAGCAAAATATACTTTATTCATTCAGTCCTGTAGTTAATTTCTAAGCAAGATTGCAGTCATTTTGGGGCAAAGAGCCTGCTATTTCTATCTGTACAGGGAAATGAACTGCATGTTTTTGTTCTAGATGAGTAATATAAAGGAGCTGTAATAAGGGACTGCATGGTTCAAGAGACTGATAATATGATACAGTTTTTCACCTCTAGGTCATATTTTAAAATCCATTGCATGTCAGATGGGGGCAAATGTTACGGTTTACGTGAACTGTTAGTGGTCTTGATATAGCATCAATATAAAAATATCATCTGCATATTGGTCTTAATTTCCACTTTTTATATTGTACCGGGAGGGTCAAGGTTGGTGGCCATGGTACTGTGAAGACCAAAGCCATCTTTTTGCCCCTGTCTTCTTCAGGTCATCTTTTCAGTGGTGCTGGCAGGACAATGTAATGAAGTTTGTGCTGCCTTTGCTCATACTGGACCTGGTGTCTTTGTTAGGGATGTCACCGCGGGGAGCCATTCATAAGCTCTATAAGTCACATTAAGTCACAATGAAAAATAATGTTAATTGCACTGATTTTGTGTAAATTTCATCTTTTTCATTGCTCAGAAAGAACATTTTTTACTCCTTTTTATTTAGTACGTTTTGCCTTGAAAATAGAATTTGGGCAATAACAAATGGAAAATACCTTGCTTTGAATCTTGCAGCAGCTCAGATTTGCCTGAGATGAAACGGTTTTCTCCTCATCTATCAAGAGCACTTAATGCATACCCGCCTAAAAGGTGTGCTAGCAGCTTTTGGATCATATACTGCTACGCTTTAGCGAGACCTGCGATTCCTTGACAGAGCAGTGCCAGCAGCAGATGACAGGTTTCAGTGTGTCAGGAGCTTTTTTCTGTTGTGGTTTTTTTTTTTTTTTTTTGCCATGTGTGACCAGTGAAATCTTTGTGATCTCGCCACGGACCCTCTGCCTTTGGCAGGTCTGTAAAAGCCAGTGGTAAGCTGGATTTAATCACTGTTCTCTGATCTCAGGAACGTACAGGGTGCTTAAGACCCTGGTAATAAAAAGGTAGTAAAAGGTTTTATTTTAGTCTTTTTACTTTTTATTATACTTCCTTATCATCTTGTCTTTCTTCAAACACAGCCATACCTTGCGTGTAATCTTAGCTGAGATGGATTTTTTTAATGCTGTGGTGATTTGGGACTTGTTCTTAGGAGTTGCTGAATGCCCTCCAGCTCTCATTAAAGTTGTTGAAAGTCATTCTTTTACATATAGGCTCTTTATAATGATAGGTTGAAGCAAAAGCAGCGGTGAACCCCTTCCACTTAGTGAATGCCAGCATTACAGTAAAAGGAAAGGAAGAAGAAAAGCTTAGTACTTAATGCAACAACCAGTTTCTGTCAGACAAATACCCCTTATAGAAATTAACATCAGAAAGTAGTAAAATTGAAAATTTTATGAAATGCATAAGGAAGATGACTGTAAAACAATTATTTACGTTGAGAGTGACTCTCGTGAATAATCACAGTTGATTCTTCCACAGATGTCTCCAAAGGGGTGGAGAGAAAGGTGGGTGTTTGTATTATTTCATCAGTACAGGAGTTTTGGCTGAGAGTAAGTATAAATATATATAAAGAGCATGTGTTTGGCAATGAGCCAAATGGAACCTCCCTAGGGAGGGTTTTGACACACACCAAAGAAGCTACAGATAACGCAAAGCAAGAATAATAATTAGGAGGTGAACCATGAGCGGAAAGATCCTGAAATGCTTTTGTAGTGAGGGAGATGATGTGGGAGCGCGGGGTGAAAAGTGTGGAAAGGTGCGTTTAGATGAGTGTCAAGAAAGTGTGACACGGAAGCCTTCTTCAGTGGACAGATGAAAGTTAGCTCTGTGTGTGGGAGGAATTCCTGTCCAAGGTTTCACTGAAAATAAGATCTTAAGAAAAAAAATTTTTTTTTAATCTATCTTTTCTCACACGGCACGGCCGATAAGCTGGTTTCTCGCTTTCTATTGTAAGGTTACTGTGTTAGTGTCAGACCTTTTGAATTAAAAGAGCCAAGGAGGAAAAACCCATTATGATGATATTTTCTAGGGAGACTGGGATGAATGGCAGTCTCTCTCATCCAACTTTAGTTTTTTCCTTTGGTTGAGCCTTGAATACTCTGTGGTGTTCTGGGAATGCTGCAGCTTCACCGCCCGGTCGGCAGTTCTGGGAACCTCGTGTGAGCAAAGTGCTTCTGGAGCTTATGAACGTGCAGCTGAAGCTCAGCACAAACCACAGTGGAAATGATTAGACACGTAAATCCTTATCAGCCTTGTGCAACCCTGCAAAAGGGAAAAAAAAACCCAAAAAACCATGAAACTATTAAATGCAGATTTTTAGCTGGATTGAAAAGAGCTCACGATATGTCTAAATGCGTTTTGGAACTGATTCTGTTAAAATAGAGAAAATTCATTTCAGAGGTTTAGTCTCCACAATCAAAGAATAAAAAGCTGAAGAATTCCAAAACTGGAAGCTGCAGTGCATTATAATGCAAGAATAACATCACAAAAATATGTAGTTTTACCTCTGCTTGTGAGCTATTTATTTTTTCCTGCTAAAAGCTTGATCTGTCTTTCTACTGCAGAGTGAGCCCTGTGTTTCATTTCTCTAATATGTATTTTTTTCATGAATTAAGGAGACATAATTGAGGTAAGTGTGTTTAGATTTTAACCGGAACAGAAATCTTGCTGCTTCTACAGATTGAATAATTTACATCATAGAAACCTCAAAAGGCCCTCTGCCCTCTAACGAGGATGGAGCTACTCAGAAAACTGAAGAGAGATGGTCTTCCCATGGAGATCCCCTGAGCTACTGAAGACACTTTAATCAGTCAGCTCTACATTTGTAAGATACCTGTTATAGTGTACCTACTAACATATTCATTCAGGAAGCCTTAAAAATGCCCAGATTTAGAAGGTATTTTCACCATTTCCCGCTGTTTCCAGTTAATTCTTACCTTGATGAAAGTTGCAGATTGCTACTCAGCCTCATCTTTCTTCTCATACCAGGAAACTCTTGGCTCCAATGCATAGCTGTGAAATAACGCGCTCCCTCATTCTCCTGTTCCTCTTTCTTCTTGAGCCAGGTGATTTGTTCCCAACTCTCCTCCCAGTTATTTCAGAACAAGTTCCAAGTTCTGATCTTCATCTGTTTTATCAGTGTAGGGTTTAGATCCTGATTCTCCCCAATCCCAAACTGCTCAAGACTCTTAAAATTTACTTGTGGTTGTGGTGAACATCGGGTTTAAGGTTCTTCCCATCCTGAAAGTATCCTTCACTTCCGTGGTTGAGTTCTCCCATAGCCTGTGGCTAAAAGCACGGCATCATTCCAGAGAACTGGAATAAATGTCAAATGTGTTTGCAGTTACAGATAACAGATAGAATTTGCCAGTTAAAACAGACAGTAATTAATGCTGTTTAGCTGAGCACTTTCAAAAACAAGGATGAATCTCAATCTTAAGGATCTAAGTGTGTATTTCTCTAACTTCTCTTCCATTGTTATTAAGAAAAGCAAAGACATGCAGAAATACACTTATGGTGCTGTGGTTCCTTTCTCTTCACTTGTAGAAAAATCAAATACGTGGTTGTTACCCGATTGATTTGTATCTGCAAAACAGCAGTAAGATTTCTTGTAGTCTAAGCCACAGTTGCTTGTGGCTCTTCACATCATGTTGGTTGCACAGCATTATGGTTGGTTCAGGAAAGAAGACGATGAGAACGAGCAATATCTGAGAAACACGCTAGCAGCGTGATTTACTGTAATGCTGTTGTTAGAGGACTTGCAACAGGAGGGTTGGAATGGAATAGAAAAAGTGCTTCCAAGTCTGAATTTACAATGACAAATTAGATGTATGAATGACAGTAGCCTAAATCCAAACTTCATTCAAATGTTACAAATGAGTTTAAGTGTATTGAAGTGTATTAGATGCCATGAATGGCTTTAAGTTGTATTGCTAATGTATAATTTAGTCATAGTGGTTTGATGAAAGCCAAAGCTGACTGAGTTGTGCCAGAAGTAACCGCAAAGTGCCAAAGTTTATTTAAAGTGGGTTAAGCAATGAGGCCCTCTGTTTCTCTAATATGTATTTTTTTTCATGAGTTAAGGAGACATCATGAAGATAAGTTTGTTTAGATTTTAACTGTAACCAGGTACATCTGTTAATTTTTCCAACTGTAATCAGCTGAGACGCTATGTGTCGCCTTGCACAGCAGTAACAGGGGGTACCTGAAGCCTTGTCCTTAATTGTGGTGTGGAGCAGCCACACCAGGATGCTACTGAGTCCCATCACATTGGTACATGCACCTTGTTGCTTGTTCTGTTGTGGGACGGGTACTACACTTGGATCCACCCTGATCTGCTGAAATTTTCTACGCACCCTGCATTTTTAAAAGAAGTCTATTGCATGATGGCTGAAGAACAACGCTACCTGTAACCTCTTTTGGTCACAGTGAACAAACCTGGATCATCTGGAAAGCCTGAGGAAGAAACTGATGTCAAATAGTTCTGTTGCATGTTTGCATCCATGAAAGGATCCAGATTTCGGCATTTGGCTGGTGATACTTATTTGCACTGAAAGCTGAAGAACTGTTTCTGCAGAGCCTTGTGGCCACAAGACTGTCAAGGTTAATCTGAGATCTCCCTGAGCAGTGGAGATTCTAGCCTTTTCCTTGTACAGGTAATAATTTAATTTTTTATTTAGCTTTCTTACGAGCTTGATTCCCTTGGCCTATTTGACCTGTGAAGTTCTTGGCCACGTGAATCTCTCAGATTTCTGTGAGATTTGTGGGCTGTAGATTTCTGGGCTGAGCCATAGTTAGTGCTGGAGCGCTCCAATACAGCTGGGGTTTCACTCTGCTTATTCATCTGTTGAGAAGCCGAAGTAATTAATGCCCCAAATCCAGTGCTGGGTTTGCACTTTTAAAGATCATTAGAAGCACATTGCAGCAGAGGTTGGCTCTGGACTAGGATGTATATCTGAGATACACCTTGCCTCGAGTGCTTACAAACTAAAATGAGGAATAGAGCCAGAAAAAGAAGCATGCAAATGTTTTGCTTTAGGCCCTAAAGAAAGTCTCTGGAGTCCTAGTTCAGGCTGGTTTTCTACTTGGTACTTCTTCATGTTTTTACATACAGTTACCATAATTCCTTTTTTATATTGGCCACAAGTGACTATGAGCATATTAACATTTCGATAGGCAAATTCTCTATATTTGGGTGGGCTCGTAATTTGGAGAACACATTTCTTTTTAATTGCGTACTGTCTACAGTGGTGGTCCTTTTGTAAAATTCGTTGCAAAGGCAGAAATATTTTTCTGTTTGAGGAGGAATGCAGTAACTCTGGATTCTCGTTTGGAAAGATTATTTTCAGGTGTTGACAGGTTTGAGTTGATCCTGACACCATTAGCTCTCCTGCAGAGTGAGACTTGCAAATACCTACACCTGTGCTGAGTGTGTGCTCAGTTGGGGATTCCCCCTCATGTTGTCACCTCTGGACACAGGCTCTTGGAGAAGACAGGAATTGGTCTCTTAAGGGTCTTCTGGAGAACAGGGAAAATAAACATGTTTCCTCAAAGTGCTGGAACTGACCATCTGCATACATGGAAGGGATAACTTTGAGTCAGGGAAGAGTTGTTTTCTTTCTGCTGGTAGATAACAGTGCTGTTTAATTTGCGCTGAAAGAACTGTGAGTTCATGGTTTTTCTCTGTGCACTACCTTTGTCAACTCATTTGTTCAATTCAGTTTTCCATAACTGGAACTGGCTGAGAAATTACAGCATATTCACTGCAATAGGAAGGAGAAACGCTAATCTCTTGTGAGGCCAACCTTCATTTTCGCCTGTACCTGTTTCTGTGAATGACAAAAGCACATCTGACAGTGAATCCCAACCATCCAGGCAGAAGAATAATTTCCAAGGCAGTCCATTCACATTCAATGCTCTTCCTCTAAAAACAAAGCTGTAAATTATGCTGGTGTTTAAGGGGTAATATCTGTGGCTTTAAAGAACATAAACTCTCAGGGTCTGACTGTGCTAAGTGCTGATAACCTCTTCTACAGGAGTGAGTAACCTCATGGTGAACAAGTCCTGTGACGAGAGGCTGAGGGAACTGGACATGTTTAGTTTGGAGGAGGCTGAGGGGAGACCTCATTGCCCTCTACAACTACCTGAAAGGAGGTTGTAGAGAGGTGGGTGTTGACCTCTTCTCACAAGAGAATGATGACAGGACCAGAGGAAATGGTCTGAAGTTGCGGCAGGGGAGGTTTCGATTAGATATTCGGAAGAATAACTTTTCTGAGAGGGTGGTCAGGTGCTGGAACAGCCTGCCCAGGGAGGTGGTGGAGTCACCATCCCTGGAGGTATTTGAGAAATGTGTAGACATGGCACTTCAGGGCATGCTCTAGTGCCTGAGATTGTTGGGTTTTGTCTCTCTGTGGGTGGGTGTGGTGTGTGGTGGTGGTCTGTGGTTTTTTTGTTTGTGGTGTTTTTTTTTTTTTTTTGTGTGGTTGGACTTGGTGATCTCAAAGGTCCCCTCCAACCATGAATATTCTGTGATTCTGTGATCTCCCACCTAGAAGAACAGGAGTTAGGGATACTCATGTCCTTCCATCTGGATATCGCTGCCTGGAGGGATGGAGCTGTAGTGGAGGCAGCTGTGCCACCGGCTGGGCTGGGGAAGTGCAGGCACTATTAGAGGGTGCCATTATAGATGAAGTCATTGAACCATTAGGAAGCCTGCAAAAAACAAGGACCCTCTTCTAATCTGAGAAGCGGTGTGGTTGAGAATATACTCATCGGACATCCTCAAGGGAAGATTTCTTTCACACGTACTGACTCTGTCATTGCTACCAGCCAGCACTTCACTAGCAAGAGACCCAGGTTTGTAACGTTTCAGGGATCCCTACGTCATGCTGAGTAGTGCTGGTCATCTATTATTAATGTGCTCACAATTTTTTTTGCTAGACTAAAAGTATCTTATTATCCATTTTCTTATTAAATCTTCCATTACTTTAAGATGCTTTCAAGGTCTGCTCTGCTCTCATTTTATTAGTTGGGAACAAAGGCTTTTCAAATGTCAGAAGTTAATATATGCTGATTTCTGGATAAGCAAGAGAATACCTCAGATTTTGAAGCCATTTTATTATATAATTTTGTCTTTAAGCTTCATATACAGTTTTTTATAAAGTATTTCCTTTGTGTGCATGTCTAGATGCAAGTGCAATTTTGCGTTAGAAATCCTGGCTGTTTGGCAAGGTGAGGCTTTCTCCTGTTATTATAACCGGTTATTCTTTGGCACGCATACAGAATTGAAGGAACTCTCAAGTTAGAGAAGGAACAAGTCGATAGAGACAGTTGCATGTTCGTTCTGCTTTAAGATGGCCAGAGGCAAGCCAGTTTGCATCTGGGAACCGCGGAGTTGGTGTGGTGTGGTCCTTGGTTAATGAGCCTGCAGAGAATATTGCAGCTCAGGCAGCACAGTGCTCACGCATCCATGAGGCTTCTGGACAGAAGCTGGTCTGTATATGGACAAGCTAGAGTACAGGCAAAGCAGTCAGACCCATTCTGGAAAAGATATCCATCTCAATAAGATTAATGCTGTTAGATAATTATTCTGTAAAGAGACGTTCTTATCTGAGTTTCCCAGCTACTGTCATTGAGGTATTTCCTGTTAATTCTGATAGAGGAGTTGCTACCCGAGAGCCAAAGGTGTTGGGATAATGTTGTCACTGAACAACCTTAAACAAAGTTTGGACTCCAGAGATTTCCATCAGCTAGATCATCTATCAGGATGACTAAACCAACCACAGAGACTGGAAGGTTATTGATTAGCATAGAGATGAGGGAAGAAAAAAAAAAAAAGAGTAAGAGGAAAAAAAAAGAGAGTAAGAAAAATTCTAAGTATATTGAAATGGAATGGTTACATTAAATATATTTATTTGAGCCAATTGTAAACTTCCTGTGAGCAAATAAGCCTGACTGACTTTTCTCAGACTGTCAAAAGTAAGGTCAGATTCTGTAGCATAAGCTGGGGTCGTGGCCACCCGCTGCCCAGCTCAGAGACGTCCCTGGTGTACGTGCACTCTGCGTCACCTTTTGGACTGCATGTTTAATTCCTTTCTCGTGGAAGAAGGTAACTGGGCCTTTGTGTGTGGGTCTGGAGTATAATTAGCCCAATGGAGAGCTGGGTCAGTGGCCTGCCAACCAGCCTCATTTAGATTTTTGCATTGATCAAAGCAATAGTAACAATAGTTACTTACCCTGTTTGAGGCCAGCTGGCATACAAAGAGGAGAGTTAGCAAGATGTAAAAACACACATTCTTTAACTGAGATATATTGGGAGAGCAGGCTGGGTCCACCAGTTACTGCTTCGTTGGATTCAAGCTTATCACTTTGATAAGAACCCGATTTGTTCATCCCAGTCAGGTTTCTGCCTTGTGTTGGTTATTCTTAAGCAGCAGAATGGAATGGGCCATCCATAATGCTGCCGTAATGTGGTTTTAGGATTAGGTGAAGGGTAAGAATGAAGAGGAGTATCATGAGGGAGGAGAAGTACACCGGCAGAATCTCACAAGTGCTGCATTAATATCCTGCTGCTGAGGGCCAGGTTTAGCTGGAGTGGTTTTGCCTTTGCCCCCTGTGGCTGAAGTTCAGCTGAGAGGCATGGATTCTTGGAACTGGGTTGAAAAGCATCATGCTTTCCAGAGTTCCCCTGCAGATCTCATGCTATTTCGATTTCTGGAGTCCTGTTTTCTAAAACTCTACACGGAGCTGCTGGAATAAAACTTCCCCTTATTATTCAGTTTATGTAGGCCTAATTTTAAGTGCAGTTTTGCTCTGTTAATTTCTAGTTTCATTCTTACCTTACCTGTCATAAACCCAACACAAATACTGAATTTCACCAATAGCCCTTCCTGCTTAGTTGATCTATTTTTTTCCTGTCCTCTTTGCAGGTTATTTTTAATCTTTTGGGAACTCTGAACTATTTCCCACAGCTATGCTCAAAAGTGAGTTTGTAGCCTTTTACTGCCATTGCTGCAGGTAGACCTTGCTTGAGACCGCAGGAAAGCTGGGACAAAGCCAGGGAAAAAATTCGGACTCATGACTCCCAGTCTCATGTCTTAAGCACAAGATCCTCATTTGTCTTTTTTAAGCCTTTATTGTCTGATGCTTTCAAATTCTCAGAAAAGTTGGCCTTGAGATTGAAGCGCTTATGATTTTTCATAGCACACACATAGATTTTTTTTTTTCCTTCATAAAGTTTGGTCACTTCACACTTGTCTGTTTATGAGTAACAGGCTGTGTGGTGACGATACAACTGAGATCATGATGACATGTTTTTTGTATTATTACATCATACAAAACTCTCTTTCTCTGGCTCTCTAGCCTATGTAAATCCATTAACATCAATGGAGTTACGGTCATTTCTACTTGCTGAATATCAGCTTTAAGAGATGACAGCTGAATACTTGATGGTAAGTGTCTTTTGCATATTTGAAAAAAATAAATTGCTTTGACAATGAAGTTATGTTTTCAAATAATTCTTAAATCCAGATTTCAATAAAACGCTTAGTAGGGTTTGAGATTATAATAGTGTCACTGGTTTGAAATGCATTTATTTTAGTAGTTTCTCATACTACTCTCTTCATTAGGGGGTTTGTCTCTCTATCTGCTCTACCTCCTTCATCCTTGTCGTATTTTGGAATGTGTAAAGATCCTAAAGTCAGTAGCACCCTCACAGTTTTAAGCAAAAAGCTGCTGTTACAGGGAAGAGTCAGAATAGTCCTGCAACTTCTGACCTTTCCAGAATATGTTTTTATGTCTCCTTTGAAGGATCATGGAGGGATGATTGTAAAGGAGTTGCAGGTGTGGCCAGCAGAGACAGATCGGTTCACCATCATTTCCCTTTGTGTGTGTGTGGGAAGCAGCTGTGGTTAATGGCTCTGCTCGTGGACAGGTGAAGCTGTTGTTGTTCCAATGACCATCGTGCACCTTTTGAGGCAAGACCCATTTACAGTCCTTGGCTGTTGCACAGGATCAAGGGCTTAAGATCAGGGTAACACAGTTACCCAGTATTTTTTAATAGGTTTGTCTTTATGTACCACTAAGGATCTATGTGCCAGTGGGAGTCAAGTGTAATTATATATGATTAGCCAAGATTAGGGACAAGCTGCGACACTGGTTTTGTCAAGACTACAAGTCTGTAATTAAGGTTGCCCCCACTTTGGCATTTCTGTGGTAATTTTTGTCTTTGGTACATGGTTTTTGTTATGGGAGAAAAGAATAAACTATGAAGGATGTGACAGTTACAACTTTATAAACATCTAACCTCTTGCCGGCATCCACAGAGACAGGATTTAGCTATTTATCAGTTCTTTCTGTCATTTCTACCTATTCTCTCTGCACCCCACAATCCCTCTAGGACGTGTCAAAGAGGTCTCGGTGGCCACAGAGTTTGTAAGAGTCCCCCTTGATTAATTTCCAGAATTTGCACTCTGTGAATCAAGATTCCACAGCAAAACCATGGATTTGTAATGGGAACCTATGGGGGCGTGGAAAGGATAAACTGCCATTTTCTTGTATTTCAGTGTTTTGCTTTGAATATTGGTATCGAAGAAAAGAAAAACCGCAATATGCTTCAAAGACCTTCTTTGAGGTGTCAGGAGAGACACATTATTTAGATGCTCTTCACCTTTCAGGAGAAAGGAAGAGCTGTGACCCAAGCCTGTAGCTCAGGCCTGGAACCAGTGCATCCTATGGCATCATACTAAAATATTGGTAGAAAGTGAGAAACTATAATAAATGGGCACTTCACTAAAAATGTAAGAAGATCTTTGAAAGTCACATCATTTCAGTTCTTATCTCAAGGAATGGTAAGAACTGGAGCGATGGGAGTATCAAGAAGGCCAGTTTTAATGGTGTTTTCAGTTTTCCACTTAGGCAGGTGAAGAAAGATTTGGCTTGGTTATTCTACTGTTTAAAAATTGGATAATACTCTCACTGAATTTTCATGGGAAAAGGGTTATGATTCTGGTTTGGACGGTACACATTTTCCCCTGTCCTGCCTCATTCAGGAGTTATTTTTGCTTGCAAAGTATATATATTATATGGGTTAAACACCGGTCCAGCTTTAATTTTTCATGAAAACAATAAATTTCTCAGGGATTAGGGGTTCTATACAGGGAAGAAGAATGTATCATTTGTACAGCTGATTCTGTCTTGAGGCAAAAGGTCTCTTGTGGCTGTTTCTGACCCTGATTTCAGACATGGCCAGAAGGAAATGTGCACAAGCTGAAGAAGAACTCCTAAGGACTCACAATATTATGTTGGAGATAAAGTTCATACAATAAACACACTGGAACATGCAGATATTGTAGTGATATAAATTGCTTAGGATTTGTCTAATTTGCAGGCTGCGGTCTTAGCGATAGGGGCACAGCTTCATTGCAAGAGGCTTTCGGTGCTGATGTGGCATGTGCCAACAGGATTTTTCCATGTTTCTGCAGGCTGTTGTACCACCTCTTACCTTAAGACAGCTCTTACCTACCTGATGTAACTGTGTCCTGTATAGAGGGTTTGCTGTCCTGGAGCCAGTTGGCTGCGCGGCTGAAGTATTCCTGTGGGCTGATAGATGGAGAGGGCAGTGATGGCACAACTTTGTGATTGAAAATGTGTAGTACCTGCCTGTGCAAAAGTGAGCAACGTATTCAGTTGTTATCCATTCTAATATATGAACGTGACAGCTGTCTGCGCTGCTGCTATTCCATGTTAAGTTATGAGGCAACCCTTCTTCTTTTAAAAGCATTAAATAGCATATTTTGAAGGGTGAGAATTTCACGAACGGCAAGCAAAAAAATGTGCACACCATTTGAACGCCGATAATCGGAAAGGCCTTTTGTTAATTACTAATTAGGTCAAATATGTTTGTTTTAGGCTTGTATCGTGTTGCTTTAAAAAGTGGTTATCAAGGGTTCTAATAATGGCAGAAAATAAACAGTTAAAAGGACAGGAGGGAGGGCTATGGGAGGAGAAAAGAAAATGGGTCTGCTGTTGCATGTGAGGGTCTTGTTTCTGTTGCTGTATTGTTCCAGCCTTACTCTTTTAGAGTATCGTCTGACCTCTGATAGATGTATTGATTCCAGGGGCACTCCTTGCTGCTCAGACTCTAAATAAAACAAGTAAGCCTGCTGTCTCTGGGGTCAGCTTCTCTGCTTCTGTGTCTTCAGTCTGGAGAGCTCGCAGTTTCTCATAAACTTGATAAAAGGCCCGTTTCTGCTCAATGTCTGGCAGTGACTTAGAAATCTGTTTTCTCAGTCCTAGATGTTATAGTAGTTTTTTTCCATATACGTGTCGTTCTATTGCTGTTTGCTGAATGTAAAAGGATGATCATGCCTTAGACTATCCAAAGTCATTTCCTGAGTGGATATTTTTCACATTGAATTATACTGAATCATATTTCATATTGAATCATTTCAGTCAGTATGGATTTATGAAAGGCAGGTCCTCCTTGACTAACCTGATCTCTTTCTATGACAAGGTGAACCACTTAATGGGTAAGGGAAAGGCTGTGGATGTTGTCCACCTAGACTTTAGTAAGGTCTTTGACACTTTCCCACAGCATTCTCCTGGAGAAACTGGCTGCCCATGGCTGGATGGGAGTACTCTTTGCTGGGTAAAAAACTGGCTGTTGGCCTGGGCTCAGAAAGTGGTGGTGAATGGAGTTAAATCCAATTGGCAGCTGCTTACAAGTGATGTTCTCCAGGGCTCCGTACTGGGGCCAGTTCTGTTTAATATCTTTATCAACAACCGGGATAAGGGGATCGAGTGCACCCTCAGTAAGTTTCAGATGAAACCAAGCTGGGCAAGAGTGTTGATCTGCTGGAGGGTAGAAAGGCTTCGCAGAGGGATCTGGACAGGCTGGATTGATGGGTCCAGGCCAACGGGATGAGCTTCAACAAGGCCAAGTGCCAGGTCCTGTACTTGGGTCATAACAACCCCATGCAGCGCTACAGGCTTGGGGGAAGAGTGGCTGGAAGAAAAGGACTTGGAGGTGTTGGTCAGCAACCAGCTGACTGTGAGCCAGCAGTGTGCCCAGGTATTTACGCGTGTACCGCTTTACACTGTATGCATACCTACCTACCATACTGAATTTCATTCGTCTTAGACCATTTCCTCATTTCATCAAAATAATTTTAAATACTATCTTCCATTTTTGCTCTCATCGATGTTTATAGGGTGGGTGTCTAGAGGATGGGTATGGACTCTTTTCAGTGGGGCCCAGTGGCAGGGCAAGGGCAATGGGCACAAACTGGAACACAGGAAATTCCATCTCAACATGAGGAGGAACTTCTTGACTTTAAGAGTACCAGAGCCCGGGAACAGGCTGCCCAGAGAGGTGGTGGAGTCTCCTTATCTGGAGATAGTCTAAACATGCCTGGATATGTTCCCGTCCAACCTGCTCTGGGTGACCCTGCTTTGGTAGGTGGGTTGGACTAGATGATATCTAAAGGTCCCTCCTTCCAACTCCTGCAATTCTGTGATTCTGTAACATGACTACAATGATTCCTGTCTTCATGTCATCCATAAGCTTTGTAAGTATATATTTTTTTCTAGCAGCCAAGTCATTAATGTATCTGTAAGATAATCTGTTCTGTGGAACCATGACAAACCCTCCAGCAAGCCTAGTGAACATTGATCAGAATTCTTCTGTTACTACAGCAATGGCTATTGCTATTGTAACTTCTTTGAGGAGCAGTCCTCCTGATGGATCCTGAGACATGCTCTGTCTGAGGCAGTATAGCAAGAACATCTTTGCTAACCTAGCTAGGGAGACTTCAGATTATGTTTGTTGGGGCTTATGGTCAAAGACTGGAGCACAATTTAGATGTGAGTGGGCAGCAGCACTTCCTCTGGGAAAGCAGCAGATCTGGGGACCCGTTTCAGATGCCAGTACATGGTGGCAGCCTTTGCACCACTGACCATGAGACTGTAGAGTTGAAAATCCTGAGAGAAGTGGACAAGAGTTGCAGAATTATAATCCCAGCCTTTAGTACAGCAGGTTTTGAGTTGCTCACGGATCTACTTAACAGGAACCCATGGAGATGCAATGAAGAGCAAATGGGGGCCAGGAGAGCTGGTTTATCTTCAAGCACAATGGGAGAGGCAAACAGGCTATTCAGAGGATATCTCCATCCTTGCAGATATTCAGAAATAGATATTACAGAAGTGTTTTATAGGAAAGAAGTTCTTTAGCAGCTCTGCCTCAGCAGTTCATCAGTAATTCGGTATATATGGAAACCAAGAGGTTTTAGAAGAACAATGAAGTGGTTAGTGCGGATATTGCTAGTGAAGAAGCCCACATATTTGGAGAAAAAAAAAATAAAGACTCTAGTGGCAATTTAGACTTTTATTAATCTTCACTGTCATGGATTTATTTTCTTTGTCCTAACCTTAGGCTGCTACATAAATATTTTTTGAAACCTCACAATTAATAATGAATGTCTTCTTTTGGTGGCATTGTGAATTTCTGCTAAGTAAATCCTCACAGAGGCATGTTCTGAAGTAATTTTCAGGTGAGATCTTCCACTTGATTGGAACTTAGCCAGGAACACTGCTGATAAGATAATGCTGTAATATGAGGGGCAAACGTGATAAGACTTAGAGGTGTGCTGTAAGTTCCTCGGGGGGAAAGTCTTGGCACTACTGGACTTAATATTTTTTTCATAGGTGTTTTTTTCCCTAACTCCTCATCCTTAGTTTTGAGAAGTTGAGTCACACAGTTTATTCAGTTTGAAAACTGCATTGTATCTGCAGTGTGGCAATCTTCAGGGGACTCTAGGACTTTTTTCTGCATATTGAGCATAACATTTTGGTGTTGCCTTCTGCTGGTTGGGGTTCTTTGAAGGCTCAAGGCTCAATGGAGTTTCAAAATACTTTTCTAGTAAGGGCTTGTTTTTAATTATCATCATTATTTCTTTATTTTCAGAATGTGCTATGGTCTTTACAAAGACAGGTTTGTTAATGACTTTAAGGTCAACATGTCACCCAGAATCCACTCCGTGTGGACCTACAAAACAAATAGTGATGCTGTTTCAAGGACCACCGCAAGCACCAGGTTAAATACACTGGGAACTACAGGTTCTTTGGGATCAAAGGTTCAAAAGTGATCCTGTTGCTTCCCTAGCTGGTGAAAAAACAACCATAAAGAGAAGTGGTCAGAGGAGTAAATGGGTACATGTGGCTCTTTTTTATTATCCCAGTAATTTAGATCATTCTGTTTGGCCAGTGGAGGTCGAAGAGCCCAGTTTCAGATAACTGACAATTTACTACTTAAATCTTAATCTCTTAGTTTGCACAACATCTGGCACCATGGGGCTGGAAGACTGAGGCACATATGTAATAAAATTAATACTATTTTTCTACCTTGTGTAGAGTCTATGAACTATATGAATGTGTGTAAGGTATGTAATATAATGGGATGTTCTGTATCGGCAGAGGTAGGGTGTAAAGATTAAACTTCATACATTAACTAGTGGAGTGTCTCCATTAATACATTGGTTTAAGAAGAAGCTATAATAGTGGTCACCTATTTCTAACAGTCAATCAAATGTGTTCCCCGTATTAATGACAGCTTATTGTTCAGGTGGATGTTTTAAGAGCTAGAAAAGCAGCAGGATTTTTCTTAACTACTGATAACAGGTCTGTCAATATTTTTCTTTTTAATCTTCTTTTTAATGCAAACTATAAACCTCTTGATGCCGCTGCCATACAGAGTGAAATACTACATATTCCTTTACTACATGATGGTATTGTTTTACTGGAAAAAATTAGAACTAGTGAAGAAAGAAAAGCAAAGCTTCTTTTTTAATAGGCAAAAATACCTTCAGTAAGAAACTTTTGGCAGAGAACACTACTTTTATTCAGAAAGTCTATTGTGGTGCCTCACTAGGAGTTGACACCTCTTGACGTACCTTCAGTCCTCTCTGCGGATGTCTGGATGACTTCTGCTTTGTGAAAAGTGACATTTCTCTGTTGTCATATAATATGAATCTCTAGCCTTAATGCATCACGACAGATACAGTACAGGAGAGAGTACCTAGAAGAAAGAAGACAAGCTGCACAAAAATTGCCAAGAAGCACTAGAAAGCACTGTCAAATTCTGTTTGTTTGAATTTTATGCAGAATATTTTAAACTGAGAAGTCAAATTTTCACCTAATGGAAAAATTGTAATTTATTCAAGTCTGTCTGTGGTCTAACAGTTATTACAGGGAGAAGTCAGCCATCTCTCTAAAAAATATGGGCACCTACATACACGGAATGGGAAAATGGAAGCATTTTAGAAGAATGCCACTAAAGCTGAATAAGTTTGTGTGTAAACACAGTTTTTGGTTGCTTTCTGCTGCTTACCTTTCCAAGTGGTTGACTCTTGGGAAGGAATTGCTCCTTGAGGAATTGTTCAGTCAATCCAGAAAGCAACAGCACGAAGAATTGGCAGATCTGGACTTGTAGAAAGCTCACCTGATTTGTTAGGAATTTAACAATTAATGGATTTTCATGGAATAGTTTTCTTACTATTGAATCAAAATTTTTGGATAAAAAGTCTTCCACTGTAACATTTTTTTGATGAGTTTATTGTTCATAAGCAACGTTTAGACTTCATTACTGCAGCTGTCTCCAATAATTCCTTAACAATCAGCATATACTTAAGCACAAGCCTATGAGCAGTGTCTTTGATAATAATGAATGCAAAGTTCAAACGTAGATTTCGGCTGTCAGTGGATGGGCTGCGATTAATTCTGCGGATGTTCAGCATTTGAAAGAAATGTATAGCGAAGAGATTCTCCTACTGAAAAACAGACTAGTATTTGTTATTTTGTGTAGATCGACAGGCACAAAATTCAATAGATACGTATAGCTGCAGTTAAATGGATGCACAAGCATATCTTAGACTGGGCTTTAAGCTATGAATAAATGTGCTTTACCAATTTTATCGTGGCTTTCTTTAGTATAAACTGTATTTTCCTTGAAAGGGATTGATAAGCAAATTGTGGATGTGACATAAGGGCTAAATAGTGAAACCACTTCATACTTAATGTATCAATCTTATCATAAATTGTCTGGAGACTCTAGAATCTGCAGGAGAATTACAGTAGGCACCAAAAAAACTGGCAACTGCACTTTCAAATTTATAGATGGAAATAAAAAATAAGTAATTGTTGGAATTCTATGTTGTGTGATATATGCTCGACTAGTCTCCCTTTTCTTTCTGCAAACGGATTAATTTATATGTATATGAAAAAAGACAATTTTTGTGCATTTGAACTCATAAACAATTTTTCATACACCTCTTATTTCTTAACATTTTCTTTAGGACTTGCAAATATTTATTTTTAAGAGGTTTCATAGATTATTCTCTGCTATATGTGGCTCTCATTCTTTCTGTCTCCTATTAAATGTAATGTGGAAAATCAGACTCTCAGGTTGCAGCAATAGGAAGGGGATGGATTTCAGTCACTGTTGGATATAGTTTCTTTTTGATGCGAATGTGATTTACTAGGTTGCTTATATTCCATAAAATAACTCATGACAGCTACATGCTAAAACAGATAGCTTTTCTTCCTTCCATAAACCTTTCACTTGGCTGTTCTTTCTATTGCCTTTCACTGAATACAAAGTTTGTGCTAACTCTGGCCCAAAAGGTTTTCAGAAAGTAGGTTTTAAATGCAGCAGAAACACTTGAAAATATTTTCAGGGACTGGCTGGCTCCAGGTCATGTTCATCCTGATAGAGCTGGAGATGATTTATCTGAAGTTTTCTTCCTTCTTGGGGCAGGACCAGTAGTTATTTCAGCACAGGTGCAACATCTGTACTTACTAGTAAGGTGCTGGTTTGAGACATGTGAAGACAGTGGCTTCCCTCTTCTCCCCTAAAAGCCACCCTGACCAAACCTTCCCTAGTCTTTGTTCCATTACCTTTACAGTAGTCCAATATTTCCACAACTTTTAAATCAAAGAACTTTCTGAAGAAACTGGAAGGTGTAGGATGTTACCATAATTTTCGTATTTAATCCTTTCTTTTTTAAAAAAAAATAAAAAAATCTTTCCTCTAGTTTTACTTGTTTGTGTGCTTATGTGTGGAGGATTATGTGTATACAATTAAAAAAAAATTCTATGTTTTGTACACAATTTTCTGATTCCTTTTGAACCACCAGCCCTGCAGTGACCTTCTGACTGCTAACATAGTTCTAACAAAGCAAAAAGGTTTGCACTGGAAATAATGGTGGACTCTATTAACAGTAGCAGGCTTATGACAGAGTTTATTTTAGCTATAGACTAAATTTTCATGAAGTTTCCAGAGCAGCCAGGTGTGAGAGAAATGCAATATTAGAAGATTACAAACTAGGAACTATGAATAAGGTGAAAACAAAGGCTAGAAACAGTGTGCTGAGTACGCTTATGAAGCTGAAACTTTCCAGAAAATCACAGAAAAATTGGTTTCCCCTTGTTTTATGTGGGGTGGATTCCCAGCACAAACTTTCATTTGTGGAAGCCTAAGGAGTAAAATGCACCATATACCCTCTTTACGTCAGGTCCATAGGAGGGTCATGAAGGTGTTCAGAGGCTGGAGCACCTCTGCTATGAAGACAGGCTGAGAGAGCGGGGGTTGTTCATCCTGGAGAAGAGAAGGCTCCGCGGAGACCTTATAGCCCCTTCCAGTACCTAAAGGGGGCCTACAGGAGAGGTGGGAAGGGACACTTGATCAGGGAGTGGAGCAATAAGATAAGGGGTAATGGTATTAAACTGACAGGGGATTTCGACTAGATACTAGAAAGAAATTCTTTGCTGTGAGGGTGGTGAGGCACTGGAACAGGTTGCCCAGAGAAGCTGTGGCTGCCCCATCCCTGGAGGGGTTCAAGGCCAGGGTGGATGGGGCTTTGAGCAACCTGGTCTGGTGGGAGGGGTCCCTACCCAGATGATCTTTAAAGTCCCTTCCAACCCAAATCATTGTATCATTTAGTGAGAGAAAACGGGAATGAGCCATGCATTATTTGGTCAAACATAAGAACAAAGTGGAGACAAAAGTTATGGGTTTGCAATACAGGCCTGACTTCTTTGTAATTAGTTGGAACTAAAGCAGCATCCCAAACCTGTTGGTTTATACATTGTCTTCTGCTCATTTAGTTAAGGACATGCAAAGTATTTTTCAGAACTGTTTTTCAGGGAGCATTTATGATAGGTGGAAAACTGCAGTTAGTTCCAGTATTGATGATTTATTTTTTTTTTTTTTTTCAGTAAAGTAGCTTTATCCATAACTACTTTGATAGTTTGGATATTGTTTGTTTAGTACCTTCGTCTGGTAGTCAAGCAGACAGTTACTTGGGCAGCAGAATAGAGAAAGCAGGTGTTGTACTTTGATAATCAGCTTCACTGCAGTAAAGCCAGAAGGATTCAGAAATATAATAATTAGATCAAACAGAAATAGATTCACCATAATGGTTGAACACTGAAACATATGAGAAGAGCTGGAGGCTGTAATTGGGTATTGTAATGTTTTTTAGTGTCTGAATTCGGTCTTCACGAGTGTTACACCTGTTCTACAGTGGTATTGAGGGACCAGTGCTGCATTGGTGTATGTGAAGACCCCATTGTGGCCAAATTCTGCTCACTTGCAAAAGAATTTAAATAAGCAGTCTTTATGGTGACAAGTGGAATCTTTTCCTACTAATTTCATTAATATGCACCTGCCATTTTGCATCTTGATTATTACATTTCTATTCCACTGTTGCAATCACGTAGTTTAAGATTATTTCTTGGTAATTTGAAGCTATGTGTATTTATCAGGTAGTGCTAAGAAGGAACTCGGGTTCTTGCTTCTGCTGTAAATTTTTTTTAAAAATACTTTAAATATTGAAAATTTCCCATGTTTTCCAATTGATTGAACAGAAAGCAACAGAGTTAGGTGTTGGTGATCATTTTAATCTTGTACTGCAGTTCTCATCTTTAAACAGAAGCACCTTCTCTATGAAAATGGCATGATCTATTATGAATTACTTCATAAACGCATTTTTCATGAGTAAGAGCATTTTAGTTGTATTTCTTATCAAAGTTGATTTTAATCAGGTGAATAATATAAATATGCTTTTTTCCTCTTTAATTTCTTATTTTTTCTGTTGAATACACATATATGCGTATGTATTTATTTACTTTCTGGCACATGCCATTACTGGCTGTCATGTAGGTATTAGCTGGCATGTGCAGAATTTCCTGTTCATTTGTTCTTGTAGTAGTGCCCAACTGTTTGGGAAGATGTGCACAGTATAGAAAGTTAATGTCTCCCCTGCAAATATTACAATTTTTGACAGGCAAGTTTATTTTGAAAGACTATTAATAACTGTGTCTGGACCGAGCTCATAGGGTCGGATCCAGAAATAGTTTATAGAAGTGCTTACTGTCTTCAAGAACACTGATAATGCCAGTTGGAGAGCTCAGGGCCACCAATGTCACATTTGACAGGAAGTTTTTTGATTGTCAAGTGAAAGCTGGAGCTTTTGGTTGAGTCTTGGGTTAGGGATTTTGGGGGACCGTTGTTTTGGTTTGGTTTTGATACTGTGTGTGTCTCCTGAAACTCTGGCACTGAGATTCTGTGCAATGACTATGAAGTTCAAAGATCTGGGGGCTAAGTGGCAACTTTTTTTTTGTTTTGATTTTTTTTTTTAAAAGGTGTGACTTTTTTTTAAATTATTTTTTATTTGCATGAAAAATGCCACATTCCCTTGCTTTGTGTATTGAGACATACCTGCATTTTTCCATGAAGTGGTGATGGGTCTGCAAGATTTAAAATCTTTTGAAAGTACAACAAATATTCTGAAATAATAATAATCACATGTTTACTCTCTTGTATGACATACTTTTGTCACACACTGTAGCTTCCATATGCCAAGTATTGGTGGCATATACTACCATAAGGACATTAAATTGTAACTTCCTTACTATGAAGTAGTGGGTATTTGAAGATTCGAGTCCACTGGATAGAGACATTCCTTAAACCACCATAGAATCATAAAATGGTTAGAGTTAGAAGGGACCTTAAAGGTCATTGAGTTCCAACCCTCTGCCATGGGCAGGGACACCTCCACTAGACCAGGTTGCTCAAAGCCCCATCCAGCCTGGCCTTGAACAATTCCACGGATGGGGCATCCACGGCTTCTCTGGAAGAGTCTCTCCACAATTGGTCTCATCTTGTTGTATTAAAGGAGAACTGGCCACTTCTCTTGAGCTGATCTCTTCCCCAAAACCTAGTAAGTTAAAGGGATTGGATATGTGGATGCAAGGTGAGCACAGGACGTATACACCCTTCATAGTGGTCTGCTGGAAAAATTTTGGAAATTCAATATGTTAAAGGATTGTACACTCGCTGGCTGAGCTTTAGGCTCTGGAACAAATATGACATGAGTATCGCTGGACTCACAGGTCACTGAAGTTAAAAATGTTTTGGGGTGAACATCCAATCAGTAACTAAAACCACAGAACTATGGATTCTCAGTCCAGAGGATGTTCAAAATATGGAAAAGAAGATGGATAAGAGGAATGTCTCTATGGATGCGAAATATTATTTTTCAGTCTAGTGTATGTTTACATGCCCTGAATCTTCTGCAGTTCTCCAATTACAGCTTTTTATTGCTTCTTAGCAGCTTAGTATGACTTAGGCAGAAAGCAGTTGATGATGCATGAGAGAAAATGGTATCCACTAGGGTGGCTTTTTTTTTCTCTTCATTTTAACACACTGCATATGGATATCTTCAGTGTCCCATTTTATGTATTTTTACTATCAGTGCAAAGAAGTGGAACAAATGTGAGCAAGAACGGATTTCATTTGCTATTCCACTGCCATTATCCTGTTAGTGCTTTATTACTTACTGAAAACCTATCTTGAAGTAATGGTATGGTGCTGCTTAAGAGCAAAGTTGTGATTAATGGCAAGGTTTTGATCCTTTTTTCTGCTGTAATGGGGGAATGCTAACTTAAAGCAGAAGTTATGCCATTTACCTTACTCACTTGGAGTTGAACGTAAGCAGCGTGGAAGATGCCTGCTGTTTGCAGTAGGGCTGATGGCATTACTCATTAGACATATTTTCTTCCAGTGGGTGGAGGCAAATTCTGCACATAGAGATCTGGTTTTACACACCTATACATTATTCAAGATAAGTGATTAAACACTTCATGTGGATGTGTTCCAGTGTCTTGGCTGTCTGGAAACCACTCATGGTTTTTCTTCTAGGTATCAGAGCTACATGATCAGTTACCTAAATCACACAAGGCCACAAAGATGCTCTGAGGACTGGAGCACCTCTCCTGTGAGGACAGGCTGAGAGAGTTGGAGTTGTTCAGCTTGAAGAAGAGAAGGCTCCAGGGAGACCTTAGAGCCCCTTCCAGCACCTAAAGAGGGCTACAGGAGAGATGGGGAGGGACTCTTGACCAGGGAGTGGAGCAATAGGATGAGGGGGAACAGTTTTAAACTGAAAGAGGGGAGATTAGATACTAAGAAGAAATTCTTTTTAGGATAGATCGTAGGAAGATATTCTTTCCTGTGAGGGTGGTGAGACACTGGCAGAGGTTGCCCAGGGCAGCTGTGGCTGCCCCACAGTGTTCAAGGCCAGGCTGGATGGGGCTTGGAGCAATCTGGTCTAGTGGGAGGTGTCCCTGCCCATGACAGGGGGTTGGAACTCGATCTTAAAGGTCCCCTCCAACCCAAACCATTCTATGATCTCTGTTCCCCAACTGGATGATCAAAACTTAGTGGGCATAGAACAGTGACAAAGTAATGTGATAAGGACAACGCTGTCCTTTCCTTTTCCTGTTAATCACTGCTTGACCTTTCCAATGTCCTGAGGTAGTGGATGGTCATGGCTGGGGCAACATTACTAGAAGCTCTCAGGGGTGGTTCATCTTGCACCTGCTGAAGAGGTCACTTTGCACTGAGGCGTTCACTGTGCTGGAGAGATACCAAGAATTGCATGAAAGTACGTTACCCTGTCACTTGTGAATGAGGCTATTAACACTGGAAAGGGTTCTGAACGTGTTTTCAGGGCTGCTTTTACATTTCAGTAATTGCCCAAAATATAGCAATTAGCCTGGAGAAGAGTCTGAACTGCAGGTGGTCTGATAAGTTCTGAAATATGGATTTATGTTCTTCTCTGTTGCCAACAAAATGAATGAAATAGATACCTCTGCTTCCGTATTCCCTTCTAATCCTTCTTTTCTTCTCCATTCGTACAAACACTCGCTGTCAGTTGGACTAGGTGACACCCTTGTGCTTGGAGTCATGGGTTTGCCTTTTTGAATGCTGAAGAAGGAGGAATTGATCTTGTATCCCACAACCTAGGCAAATGCTCTTGCTGCTCTGGAAAGGAAGCAGGGAACTCCCCAGGATGCTTTTAAAAAGCCAGTGATGGAAGCTGCTCTGAAAAGTGTAAAAGCTCCAATGTGAACATCCAACTCTGAAGTGCCCAAGTTGGGATACCCCCTTAGTTTCTGGGTTCAAATTGATTGAGGCATAAACGATGTAAAATACTTCCTCCCACTTTAAGAAAATTTGGCATAAAGCAGAAAATTACATTTTTAAGTGCTGAGGGAGATCTAAGGAAGCAGCTGTGGCTGACACTGAGGTTGGGAATAGTTAATGGCTGTGCGGAGTTTATCAGGTTCAGAGTTAGGCATCAAAATCCCCACAGCACTTTTAGCCTGTAATCTTAGAATTGCTGATCCGGCTGGTTTCTTGTTCTTAAGATGTTTCCTTTGAAGGCAGTGGATCTTTAGGGGGTGATACGATCACAGGTCCTATATCAGGATTAGCAATCTGTTTGTGAAATTAGTTTATAGAAATCAGTTTGGGCATTAAATATTTCCACAGCGCTCATGGGGAAAAAACTTTTATCAGTGGAAGTGTGGCAGAAGCAATGAAAAGGCAGCACAAGCCTGACTGAAAGGAAATGCTCTTCAGAATCCGAGGGAAGAACTGTGGGTGGGTTTGCTTCTCTGTCTGTCCAAACTGATCTTGGGACCCTCTCTAGTACCTTGAGCTTCAGCGCTCTGATATCGTTGTGCTCTTCCCCGTGGTTCTCCTGTCCTTCCTGGAGAGCTCTTCCATGACATCCAACATACATTGTTGTATCGAAAACTCACCTTGGCTTAGGATGTATAGATGTACCTGGTGTAGGGAGCTGAGGAATTGTCTTTCCCTTCCTTTCTTAGCCATACTTGTACAACATACCCACTGCTTTGTTCTTAATCCATAAAATAACACGTAAACTGCTTTACTGAAGTCCATGGTATACTTATTTACGCAATTACTTATATGCTTTATATACAAAAGCAAATTTCAAATTTCTTGCATACCAGGGTGAACACGGAGAGCAGGGTCAACAATTCTTTGCTCATTTCCAACTGTTTCCGGTTGTAAGTTTAAAACAGTTACGGGTTGGATAAAATAAGACCTAAAAATCAAAGCAGATTTACATCAAAGCAAAATTAAATAGTCCAAGAGCTGCAGCACAGAACTGGTCTATCTTCATCATTGGTGGCACCTCTGTAGTCCATACATGCCATCGGATAGGAATGTACATCTGGGCTAGGGGGAAAGAAATCTTCTTTGCTATGTGACTGAAACAGTCTTCTTGCTACAAGACTGAAAAGAATTTTATATTTTTTTTCATGTTTTTTAAATAACTAGTGCATGGACTTGAGCTATTCCAGTGTGTATTATTGTCTGCCTTAATTCCTGTGGTTTATCTGAGCTATAGTACTGATGTTTTTCAAGACAAAGGTTTATTGATTATTACAGTGCTCTCAGGGAATCATTACTGTCTTTCTAGCACAGGTGCCTGTAACCTTTTGAGAACTGACTTCTATTTAGATGAATTGTCATCTGTTTGATCTCTGAAGAGCCATGAGAGGATTAGAGGTGACATAGGCACTGCACTTTTTTGATAAACAGCTTTTCATTGAGTTGAAATGCATGTTGTTGTGCTTTTAATTATTGAAGATGCACTTAAAAAATGCAAAAGCCAAAAAGAGAAGGAAATCTGAAGTTATTAATGACTCAAAGCAAAACCAAAACCAGAGCATATAAAGGAGAAGAAACAGTCTCCTGTTAAATAGTTCTAACAAACACAACAGAGTTAAACAAGCTCTGCAAATTGTAACTATTTTTTTTTTTCTCAGATATAGGAAGCCATCGAGACAAGAATCTAAAACTTGATAGTGGCTGCTGAAACCTAGTCTGTTTGAGAGTACACTCAAACCATTTAGAAGACAATTTATTAGCCCAATTACACGGATTACAGAAGTGATGTTATTTAGATTTTAGGATGCATTTTAAATCTTTGCAGCAGTTTATAAACATTAATGAATTAATTCTCACAGCCTGAGTCAGGTATAAGTATTTTTAAACATACGTTATGCATAGGCTTGGTCAAATTCACAGGGCAGTTTAATCTGAAAAAAAATTAAATATAAAAATTAAAAAGTTGAAACGGGGCATGTAGAACTTCATAAATAAAACACAATAAGATTCCAGTGACTTAAAAACTGTACGTCAATGTTAGTGGCCCATGAAGACTGAAACATAATGATAAATGGTATAGAAGGGAGCCTTTTGAAAAGACTGTTCGTGTATGAAAGCTTCATCTCTGGCCAAGTGAACTTTTCTAGGGAAGTTTTCTGCAGGCTCATTTAATATCCTAATCGTTAAGATGTAGTACATGAGACATTATTAATTGATGTCCTCTGTGAATGGTGTCTGAAGCCACTCAATCCAACCCCGTGTTTCCAAATTGTCTTTGCTTTGATTAACAAAGTTAAAAATGACAGAAGACGAAACTGTGTTTTTTTATTCATTAAAAAAACTGGAGTAAATTTGTTTTTATATTGATCTGCAGTAATAATGCATGTATGTATTTATTGGAACTGCCAGCAAGGCAAAGAAAGATTTTTTTCCTCATTTGTCATCAAAGCAAGCACAAGTAGAATAATTTCTGTTTTAGAAATAGAGAAAGGGGTGTGGGGAGAAGTAAATTTGTTAAGGTTGAAGTTTGTATTATAAATTTGAAGTTATAAAAATTTAATTAAGAATGGCTCCTTGTTAATTTTGGTGAGAACACACATTACTCAAAGCTCTAGTATTATTTATCTCTACATTATGTAAATGTAACAAAGTCAAATAATAGCAGGTCCTTTTTGGATTCTTGAGTATAAAGCACTGTAGAAACATTTGTAAGCATAGTGGATATAAAGACTTCAATTTTAAACCCAGGAAATACCCAACAAGTCTATCTGCAATAGAGGCAATATTTGTTTTAAAGTCCACCACATTCAGAGGTTAAGTTACTTCTTGAAGTCTACAGTAAAGAGCTCTTTACTGTAATTACCTTGAAAACATGAAAGGTGAGAATCTTAACACATTTGCAGTTTCCGGGCACAGATTAAGAGCTTTGTTTTCCATCTCTGTCTTTTGATCTCTGGATTTGAAATGCATTGAGAGTAAATGGAAGTAGTATCGAAAGAACAAATCCTGGCACAAAATGTGTTTATCCCCTTCGGAGACAACAATTAGGTTAGAAAGAGTCCAACTTATTTTCTTAGTTTGCCAAAAGTTTATTTCTTCCTGTTACAAGCATAAATTGAGTGTTTGGAATATCTAAGAAGCCTGTAAAGAAAAGAGTTTGACTTTTCCTATTTTCATTTTTGCAGTTTTGAAACTGTTAAATAAGCTCTTTGCCTTTTTTTCTAGCTTTGTAGAAAGCTCAGTTTGAGTCAGCTGTTGGGTGCTCAACACTTCTGAACAAACAGTTTNTGTCCTGAACATTATCCATGAATAGAAATTTTGTCTAAAATTTACAGTAAATAACGTGTCAGGTTTCAAATACATGAAAAGAATTAGTGCTTCATGTTGGAAGAATGTATTCTATACATAGGATGCCCTTGTAACCTTTAGAAAAGACAGTACTTCAGTTTTCTGAAGTATAAAGAAACTGTCTATACTTTTATTCCATATTGCAAACTGTGGCTGAAATAAATCAGAATTCGAACACAAACGATATACAGAGCCATTATATATTAAGTATATGGAATATATATTTTTGTATATGTATAAGCACTCCAATCAAATAGCTTAAATAAATTCAGTTAAGCTGAGGCAGAGGCAAAGCTGACAGTACTGAATGTACATGATTTGTGTGATATGGAGGATGTCTTTCAGGGCTATAAGCAGGCCATTTTATTTTTTATTTTTTTTTTTCCCAATATTTTAAAAGCAAATTTCAACCAGGAACAATACTGTGTTCAGTTGCCACTGAACACTTTGGTTCAGTTGCCATTTTCTGACATTAAAAAATAATATGGACAATTGTCTTCTGAAAGGATCATGGTGACTTTCAGAAGTCTGGATTGGACTGTAGCCCAAAAAACAGTGTTTTATTTTCTTACAAAAACTCTTGATAATTAAGGGAGTTCCTGATCTCGGTCCTATTTTTAGTATCCAAATAACACAATGTTATGACCAAAGGCATCCCACTTCAGAGATTCGTTACAGGTGAAGGCACTTAAGTGTCAGCAAGATCTGAGCTCAGTTTGAGTCAGATGTTGGGTGCTCAACACTTCTGAACAAACAGTTTACAGGTAGCTAAGGATCCAGAAACTTAGATCCAGTCATATGTTTGTGAAGTCTGTCACTTTAATACAACATCTGAATAATTATGAATAATTATGAAGCTATGAATCAATCAAAAAAAGTCAACAAGGCTGAAGCATGATGCCTACATCCAGTTGGATCAAACTGAGATTGCTTAGGTGACCACAAAACCCAGGTTTCCTAACGTTTCAGGGCAGTATTCAACAGTTAAAATTGAATGTATTTGAGCATTATATCACTTTAAATGTAAACTCTTTTAAGTAGATTAAATTTATTTCTCATTTTATTTCTATTTGGCTTTTAAGAAAAATTTAAAAACAAGTTCAATATTTTTTTTTTTTTATTATGGTAAATACTTAATTCAACAAGTTGGAGAACATTCTACTTGATATGTAACTGAATGGGAGACTGTGCATCCATACTGTTAATATTGGGTCAGGTTAATTTAAAATATTATTTCTACAGATAAGGTGGAAATTCCCACTCGGGGTAATAAAAACTGATCTCACAAATAGTTGTAGAAAATGCACACGAGAAGGTCAGAGCATCACCTAAAGAACTGATGTATGAAACTGAGGAAATATTTTCAGGATATTTTCTATTCTTATTACTTCCTTTGCTGTAAATTCTCTTACATTCAAAGTTACCCTCCCTTAATTTATATGAAACCAAATTAAGCATAGCCCTGGTTAATATTTCAAAATATATTGTGGAATTTCAGCAGGTCTAGCAATAAATAATTAATTTTTAACATTTACATGCATTATATTTTCAAAATATGCTCAAAGTATACTTGGTATTTAGTGTTTTGTAAAATACCTCTGTGTATGAATCTTAACGTAAACCCGGGTTGTTTTTTTGCAGTGTACAAGAAAAGGCATTTAATGTCTAAGTATAATTAAACACAAATATTTTGGAGTTTTGAAGCTGAGAGCCGAGCTTGTTTCCTGAATGATCTAGAAGGGCAATTATCTTTTACAAACAAGAGTGTCGGCAATTGCAGCATTAAGTGGCTGTTGGGAAGCCCTGTATGAGCGCTGTTGTTTTCTTTGGGATATTTTACATTTCTTTATTTAGACCCAGTAGAGAATTGTTAGAAATAAAAAAGCCCACATTTCCGTTCGTAGCAGCCACCTCCCTTCATTGACTGGGCATTTCTGTCAAGCAGAAGATTTTAGTGCGATGGGAGGATAAGGTCGAGGAGCTCTCGAACGCTCTGTTTCGCAGCAAATGGGTTCATGATGGATCAGTTGCATGGCTCCTGCTGGAGCCTAACAGGCCCAGGTGACACGAATTGAGGTCCTCTGCCAACCTGCAAACAGGTCAGCATCCCAGGGAGACTGATTGGGATGCTGTGAGCATACGGTGCTCTTCAAGACATCAGTTCGGATCTGGAAATGTAATCTCCTGGATAATTGTCCTTCCCAGTATGCTTCAACACAAATGAACTTCATTTTATCATTAGTCCTTACAAATAAAGTTGCCCTGACCTCAAAACTTTGTTTCTTGCTTGACCGGCATCGGTGTTTCTCTGAACTTGCTTACTGCTGGCAAATTTTAATATCCCAGTCATAGTGTTGTCTGCCTTCTGATACGTCGGCATCTTTTATTCAGGAGAGCTGTTTGATGCTGCTAATTTGTGGTACATTAACTGTGGGCTCTTTCATTGTAATGATACTCAGAAGAACAATAACCTCCCAGCGTTTTACAGGAACGCAATATCATGTGCTGAAGTGATTTAATTGCAAAGCTCATGTTTTTTCATATGATTTTGTCTTTGTATTTAAATATGTATAAATGGTGCAATAATTTGTAAGTGATATGTATTGCAAATCAAGTAACAAAACCACATCATCTTGTGCATTGGATGCTGTTCTGTGAAGGAGAGCACATTATAACTACTCTGGGGTTGATGTTAGCTTGTTGGATACCTGGAAACTCTTGTTTTCCACTGTGGTTTTTTTTGTTTGTTGTTGTTTTCTGCACGGCATCCTCAGTAAAGTCTCACAGCAGTCTTTCAGCCATTTCACTCAGTCTTTTGAGCTTCATTCTCTCCTATCACCCATCTCCTTTCTGCATGGAAGGGGAAGCAACTTTGACCTTTGTTTCTAAGCAGTCCCTTCATAAACTTTTTTGTTCTTAGAAAGAAAGTATTGGTATTGCCTTCAAAGTTACTCTGTCTAGGTACAATTCTCCATAAGTTTTCACTGCTGAAAGAAAGGGGAGTTTCCCTTCAGGGCAGTACTTAACATATTATTCATGGGTCCATGCTGGCCCCTTCCAAGAAGATGCCTACTCCCAGTTGTCAGGTTTCTTGGTACGACGTGAAGGTCTTCTTTTATGTGAATCCACGATGGTCAAACGTTTATTTCACAAGTTGTACATAGAAAAATATCGCTGCAGGTTTTGAAACACGGCAGTTAAACTTATCTAACCAAGGTCCAAAGGAAAAGTATCCATGAGCACTTGCAGGCCAGAACTGATCTCTTTGTGAGGAGATCTAAGTGAACTGTTTACCTTCTTGGAAGGAGAAACATCAGCTGTGTAAAATCTCATTTTCTAGCTCAGTGGGAAGGAAAGCTTTCCAGGGCTACTTCTAAGATCTTGTCTTCTGCTGTACAAAGGGATGAGTTAGATTTATGCCGTGGTCCAGATTTTGTGTCCCTCAAAGAAAACCACTTCCTTGCAAGATGCTAGGAGATTCTGACTGCATCTTTATCATGGACTATTCTTCCCTTTCCATGTGTTATATTCATACAAGATATGTAAATTGTTAGGTTTCTTTTTATTTTTTTTTTATTTTTTGCCATTATCTGAGATTATTAAAATATTCTATGCTCTGAGAGCCCTTCTTTTGTGCAACAGCATTAAAATCAATTAGGAGTAAATAGTTACTAATACTGTTTGCAAGATTTAGGATGTAGAGAATTGCTGTGTGGCATCTGCAAGACGCTTGATAAAGCCAAATGGTATGAGGGGATTCTGTCTTTGGATGAGGTGCCGCTAAAACTTTTTCCAGTCAGTTGACAGAAGGGAAAGAGCAGCAGTCATCAGCACATTTGCAGGCAACATATCATTTAGGCATCTTAATTCAGACTTGGGGATGGTGCTCAGATGGCTGGAGCACCTCTGCTATGAGGACAGGCTCAGAGAGTTGGGGTTGTTCAGCCTGGAGAAGATAAGGCTCCAGGGAGACCTTAGAGTCCCTTCCAGTACCTAAAAGAGGCTACAGGAGAGATGGGGAGGGACTCTTGATCAGGGAGTGGAATGATAAGACAAGGGGTAATGGTTTTAAACTGAAAGAGGGGAGATTTAGACTAGATACTAGAAAGAAATTCTTTCCTGTGAGGGTAGTGAGACACTGGCAGAGGTTGCCCAGAGAAGCTGTGGCTGCCCTGTCCCTGGGGGGTTCAAGGCCAGGCTGGATGGGGCTTTGAGCGGCCTGGTCTGGTGGGAGGTATCTCTGCCCATGGCAGGGGGGTTGGAACTGGATGGTCTTTAAGGTCCCTTCCAACCCAAACCATTCTATGATTCTAGGAAGAACAAATGGAACTCGGTGTCATGAAAGCCTAAGAGGTTCATTATAAATGCATGCAAAGCAAAGTGCAATGGAAGGAATATTTTGAGATGCCTTGAGCTGGCTTCTCTAACGCTTTCTCGAAGGGGATTGGCAGGATTGTTTGGTAGGTCTAGTTGGAGGCATGGACCTTGAGGAAACATTTTGGAGCCCGCAGATCTTGCACAGCACATGGAGTGTGCCGCCGGAGCAGTGGCCAGAGGCAAAGGCAGGCTGAGCCAGCTACCACAAACTTAGGAGCTATCGTCAACCTGACTCATTATCTTAACATTAGTAGCTCAGTTATGTACGTAAGTCACTGCTTCACTAAAATAGACAGAACGGCTGCAGTTTAGCACCGTTTTGTTGAATTAGCAAGTAAATAATAATAATTATAGCAAGGTACTACACAAAAGCAGTAGAGGCTTGCAGGGAAAGCACCAGCGGATGGAGGCTGGAAGCGATGTTTACCCAGGGAGATCTAACCGGTACTCAGGTGGCTGGGAACAGGGATGACCAGTTTTAATTAGTCCTGGGAGACATGAAAAACACGTGGCAAGCTACTTACTGATGGCTTTGGATAAACAGACAATATGAAATGCCCAGCACTACACTCGGGGCTGTAATTAAGGGTTACCAGGTTTCATGCTGCTGTTTACTCAGCTACTAATTCGCACGGCCATGTGTTTTCATCTAAGCAAGGTTTGCTTACCTAGCTGTTACTAAAGTTTCTGGGTTTCAGTTTAGATAGCAATAAGTCAAAACTATAGGAAAAAATCAGTCAGTTTGCCTTCGCCAGTCGGTTTTGTACTACTGGAAAGCAGTTCAGGGCTGATGACCTGAAATATTCCCTTAGGATTAGTTAAAATTCTGAATACAAAATGGAATTTTACAGCCCCACATTGAGTTGCTTCCTTTTTCTTCTTCACTCCCTTGTCATTACCCAGAATTACTTAAAAAAAATAAAATCTGACTTTATGGTGATGGCATTCTCTTTGATATGCCTGTCCAAAACTAACCAGATTCATTCTAAATTCATAACCAGCTCCTATCCTAAATAAAGTTTTTCTATGGAGGGGTTGGTTTTCTTTCTGAAAGACCCAGCGGCAGTGCACTCAGAACTGAAATTTCATATTCTGAGCTAGCCACTGATTTGGTATCGTGCCAGCTAAAAGTAGTTTTTCTCACGGTAGGTTACCTCTTGTTGCCTCAGCATGTAACAGAAAGGAAAAAGTTCATCATTCCTGTATGAGTTTATTCAGGAAAAAAATGATAATTGGTTAAGTGTGGAATAGTCTAGTACAGATTTACTACAGATTTTATTTTAGAAATCCCTCTATTCCTTCCTCATGAGGCAGTATTTAAACTTCAGTGCTGCTGTTGTATCTTTAATACTGCGTCATTATAATGCATGTAATAACTAAAGCATGGGCTTGTATGGGCTAAATGATATTAATGTTAACAGAAGCACAGCCAGGCAAGCCACAAGTGTGCTCAGGTTTGCTGTCAGAAATAAATGAAGCGGAAACATTCTGCTGTGAGCTGCACAATGTGAGATACGGCACCAGCTCACTGGGTTGCAGCTGATCTTTAGGCATGTCCAAGGGATGCAAAGAAATCCAGGCATCTCTTGATTGTATATGGCAATGAAAAGAGATGTGCCTTGTTTTAGCTTATCCTGAAGGAACTGGTACTCTGTTGGTACAGAAAGGAAGGAAGCACAATATACCCTCTGTGTCAAAGCTGGTGTGGGTTCGTTTCCCCATCCTGTGCATGGAATAGGTAACCCAAGGAGGGGTGACAGACCTCTGAGGCACGGTTCCTAGTAACAATCTCTCCCTGTTTGGTCTTTCTTTGTGAGGCTGTGCTCAAATTTCATGTGGTACTAAAGTTAGGGGTGATGGGGTGTTTTCTGGGAAAATATTTCTGCTGAAATGTGGGTTTGCCAGTCCCACCCTGTCCAAGCACACCTTTGTGCAGAAAGAGTCTGTTTCAGATGGAATTCCTATACTAGAGGAAAAAAAATGAGTTGTGAAAATGTCCTCTTTCAATAGCTTGAAAAAATTTCAAAGGAACAAGTAGCAAAATAGTGTTCGTAAGCCTCAGGCTGAGAGGTCAAGTTGTCTTGTACTGTCTGCTGCTGCTGAGCCATAGTTTCTCTCCGCTGTGTTGTCTTGAATGAACAGAAACACACAGATCAAATGTACAACGTTGCATAAAATATCCCTCCTGGGCTTTCATTTACTAATGAGAGCTTACAACAAAGGTGTATGTAGTAATTCTGGAAAAACTTTTACACTTTCCTACTCAAAGTCTCTAAGGCTTTTCCTTAGTGTCTTAGTCTGCCAATGGTGTCTTAAAATCTTTGTTTCTATTTTTTCCTTGGGACAAAGTCCTAATTGGTTCCTTTCCATCCGTCCACCTATCCATCCGGTCCACTGGATCTTCACTCTCCACTGAGAAGTGTTGCTTTCATAAGCTCATCAGCCTTGTAGTCATCTGTTCTTACTCTTAGTTCTCCACCGCTTGAACACTGAAGCACATTAGACACAGTTCTGTCCCTCTTGTGTACTTAGAAGACTTCTAAGTTTCTCACAGCAGGAATAACTAGTGCAAATGTCCCCTTGATTCCAATATTGGCAAAAATTGTGCAGAAAACCAGAGGGAGATGGTAGTTTCTGAAGCGTAAGCAGTCATTCTAAAAAGCAGAGAAATAAATTACGTGATTTCATAATAGGTCCACAAATAAGGTGTTGCTGTACTCACCTTTATATTCCTGTTGGAAGAAATCTGTGCGGGAAGGTGTGGCAGAGTCTGCGGGGGCAGGAAAGATGAACGTTTTTGCTCAATTGGAGTCTCAAAAGAAACATAGTTTAGGAGAAGTTTAACAAGCTGCTGGATGCACAGAGCTGGGGTTCTTCCTGCTGTTTGCTACTTACACTGTGACTGTGTTTACTAATTATATTATTGGTTTTTTTCTTCCAAATTTAACAGTAATACCAAATTTTTACTCCATCACTGGTACTTCTCTGAAATATATGTGCCATTGTGGGTTAAATGAGAAAGTTGACTATTTTCCTTCGAGATTGTGTCAAATCTCCTGGAATTTCTTCACTGTTTGTTAAAGTTCTTTTCCTGTCCCTACAAATGTACTTATTACCAAATGCAATAGTTAAGAAAACAGACAAGTTTTCTGATAGAATATTTCTCTGCTTCTAAAAGTGAGGAAAAGTACTGTGGAGTAACTGGGACACTATTTTTTTAATAAGTTTATTTCAAGTTTTCACTTGCATTCTTCTCATGAGGGCTAAGAGCTTTGAGAAAGTAGGAAAAATAATGAAGTTTAATTTTAATTTGGACACAGGGTCAGTTGACAAACTTGAATTGGAGTATCATTCATTTAGAGTTTGTGCTCACCTCGTTATGTATTTATTCTCTTTGCTTGCCGAAGTCTGACGTTTTAGAACTCAGCTTTGTCCATATAGATGCCTGTGTTACTGGGGAGGTTTTGATTGTGCATCCAATTTCTATCTCACAGTTTCAGTCCCAGCCACGTGTCCCAGGAGGATGACACAAGAGCACTCACGGCATGACCATAACATTTCACTGCCGCCTTCTGTGCCTGCCCCGCTGCATGCAAGATGGCTACATGTGGGGCTTTGAAAGCTTCCAGTATTCATGTATGTGTACAAACACAAATTGAGGAAACTGAGTAATTTGATCCTTGATAGGAGTTTTCTATGATTTACTTGTCCTGGGGTGGTGCCATTCAACGAGGAAGCATAGGTGAGTTGACTTTACTCTTTGGGTTTTTTTCAAGTTAATGGAGCTTTTCATGTGTACATGAGCAAGGTCAGAGATTACGGCAATATTTATGGACTTGATTCAGAGTGACAGCATACTCACTGTCAGGACCAGAACCTATAAAGTAAAAGTGTGATGGATATGCCGAGCTGCTTCTGTTCTCCTTGAGTGTTTGCTCTGCGTTGTAATCTCACTTGTAATCGTAGTTTCCACTGCGGTGGAAACTGCTTCACTCTTAAAGAGCACGTAGTGATCTGTCCATCTTACGCTGCATTTTACTTTTTGAGAACTCAGAGGATATATGAAAAATTTGAAATCAGGTTATTTAAAGAAGACCATTATAAAATCTTTGTTAAAGTCATGTCCCTGCTTGCTCTCTGCTTGCGGGTGCTCCCCAGGCTGCATTTTGGGGTCCGTGACTTTTAAGATGACTGAGTCTGAGGGCTGTTCAGAAACTGTCTGAAGTCTGGACTATGGGAAAGTGAGCTTCCCTGTGGTGTGGACATCTGAGATGTGCTGTCATATGCCTAAAGATCAATGGTGAGAAGTCAGTTCCTCCTTAGAGAGGATCCGAATGCCCCTCCAGAGCTCTGTGCTCATGAACGTGCTGCATGACTATTTCACCTTGGAAAGGTCTTATGACAGTGTGAGCCACATACACTCCATCACCCACACAGCATGAGAGGTACTGAAAAACGATAGGTGTCTACCCACAAAATCTTCCTCATTTGGCTTCCTGACATCCTGTTTGGGGCTGCTCAGTGTCTTCCACAGATGGTGCTCTCCTCCCTGGCTTTTGGTTGCAGTCGGAGCCTGATTTTCTGTAGCAGTCCAACCCTTCCTTCTTGGAATTTCCCCTCTTCCAATCTTCAGTGAGTTAGAGTCACAAGAAAAGCAACAGCCCTGGGCTGCTGGTCTTGCTGTGCTACCAGGACAACATTGTGCTACGAGGACAGGATCAATCAGTTCCTGGTGGGTCTTTCGGGGACAGATGAAGGGAAAGACACAGCGAGTAACGTACAGGAAACACTTCCAGCAAGGTTGTAAACTGAAAATCAGGACTTCAAATAGATTAATTTCTATGTAGTCGAAGTTTTGATGCATTTTAAGGGTGCCATAGGCTAAAGCTTCATAATAAAAGTGAATTAGTATTTATTGGGAAAATGTATTCAAATACATTTTTTTGCAGTTGTTGATTTAACGTTTCCTTTGAAAGCAGCTGTAGTCTTTGGCGACTAATTCTGTGACAATTAAAATGAAATGTGTAAAAATGCTGAATTATCTCTGTCTCAGCACAATAAAGCTGGACATACTTGCTAGTGTGAGTAGATATTTTCCCTTCTAATTTGCCAAGGTTATCACAAGAGTCTTGAAATATAGCCCATTTGTGCAGGTCTAATTTCCAGCCAACTCAAACCCTGCTTCATGTTTTTTTAATATGTTTTGTACAAAAAATAAATTAAGCATTTGGAAGGAACTCACTATATATCAAAATAACTAAGTGAGCCTTTTGCTACAGGGATCACGCTATTTAATTGCAGATAACATTGCTGCAAAACTGTGGCTCCTTTTCAGTATTTGTTGAACGGGGGTGGGTCCCTAACTGAGTAAAACCAAATGGATGGCTGCAGGTGACTGACCTACCACTATAACGTGTTACTAATTCACACAATCACAGAATGATATGGGGTTGGAAGGGACCTCTGGAGATCATCTCGTCCAACCCCCTGCCAGAGCAGGTCCACCCAGACCAGGTTTCACAGGAACGTGTCCAAGAGGGTTTGAATGTCTCCAGAGACACATACCACCTCTCTGGGCAGCCCCTTCCAGTGCTCTGCCACCCTCACAGGAAAGAATTTCCTCCACATGTTTAGATGGAACTTCCTATGTTCAAGTTTGTGTCCATTACCTCTTGTGCTGTCATTGGGCACCACTGAGAAAAGCCTGGCCCCATCCTCCTGACACCCACTCTTTAAGTATTTATAGGCGTTGATCAGATCCCCCCTCAGTCTTCTCTTCTTCAGACTAAAAAGACCCAAGTCCCTCAGCCTTTTCTCATAAGAGGGATGTTCTAGTTCCCTCATCATTAAGAAAGAAAACTACATACAACAGACTAAGATGCTATAAGCGGTTAGGGAAAAAGTGCACTGGCAACAGGCTGAATGCGACAACTCATAAAGTCCCTTTCAGTGTTCCCGTGTAAATTGCTGTTTTAGCAAACGCACATACTATTTAAAAACAAGACTGAATACAGAAACATTTGTTAAATACCCGGTGTCTTTAATATAACATATACACTTTTACAAGCAGTATTTTGAACAAACTAACATGTAGTGCATGATGGAATATTGGCACTTATAATTAATTCGTTATTTCTTCTCACTCAATTCAGTTTCTAAATAGAGAATTAGCAGGTGATGATATTCAAATGATTATTTTTTTTTTCACTTCATATACTTGCATGCTAGAAAACGTATATACAACTTTATGACTGCTTTGGAAAGGACTCTACAGCTTGTGATTGAGAGACATCAAGCTTCAGGGAAAGTTACATAAAAAAGAAAAGAAGCCTCCAAATTTGGAACAATAGATGGAACGTGATAGGCTACCCTGTTGCCTGGAGCTTAGTGTCTATGCTTCTGTATTGATTGAAATACTTTAATTTTGCATTCTGTCTCAGTTACAGTTGTGCATCCAATGCTGCAATTCCATGGACAAGAATATCCTAATTAAATGATGTTTTTTTTTTTAAAGGGAAATGTTTAATGATGCATATTTTTGTGTGATTACTCGGAACTCTTAACTCATTTTGGAGCTCCAGCAAATGAAACACAATATAATTTATATCACATAATGGTGTTTATACAGACTATCACAAAGTGATTCAGAAGGAAGTGACTTCTAAACGACAGAGACAAACCAAGCCTTTAAGGTGTGATTTAAGGAGATAAATTGCCTTTGTGGCTCAGAAAGGAGGAAAGGATTGAATTACAGACAAAAGAGGTAGAGAAAGCAAAAGCGTGACCTTCCCAACAGGGCAGGGATACAGGGACTCCAAGAGGGATGAGTGGAGCACCAGGAGAAGAGGTAGTGGGTGGCCGTGAGATCAGAGTGGTCAGAGGTGAGGATCAGTAAGAAGTTTTACATTACAGGAATATAGTTTTGAAAACAATATAATGTTTTTTCCTTTAGCGTCCGAGGTTGACAGGCTAAAATTAGGGGATACATCTTCTTGTCTCACAGAGTAAGATATGTATTTGGCTAAGGGGTTTCTGGTGTTTTGAAAACTGAGGGTAGAGAGGTGGGAGGAAAATAAAAAAAGAATGGTGGTAAGCTAGGATGTGTTAAAGAAGGTAGTCCTACAAGACGCCGCTTCCTTCCGTGTTTAGTCCCTAAAGAAATCTTTATTTCATCTTTGGCTATTGCATGTAGTTTTCTTTCTTAAATTTCAGGGAGCAAAAGATATAACGCGCCTCTGCTGCTTAGCTGTATATCACAAAATACCTTCTGTCCCATTCTTGATTAAAAGTAAACATTCCATGGGAAATATTCAAGCACAATTTATTTATCTGTTGTTTCTGGTAAGACATCCTGTGATGTTCCTGAGAATAGCCCGCTCTCAGGCTCTGCAGACAATTATGTTTTTGGTAGCTGGCTCCCAAACCTTTTACCCTACTTGTTGACTAGCCCAGCATGAAGTTTCTCCCACACACCCTCGTACACAGAGCAGAAAACATGTTTAAGCATAGTTACAGAGAAAACAGTTAGGTGTCAAGTTTAATAAGACAGGGTATACTGGTGATCAGGTGCTGGACTTGGCCAGAAAACTGTACTGGGCCATTTTATCTTCTCTTCTCTGCATTTTTCTGTTCTTACTCTATCCACCACCCACTTTTATCTCTCTCGGTCTGTGCCCTTGCCTCCTTCCCATATAAAAAACCTGTTCCTAATTATTTTCCCCCTGCTAATCCCAGTTTCACTACATGCATGCCCAAATTTGATATTGCTGACAGCATTACCTAGGGCTTCTTAGCTTTATATGGTATTACTGATATGGCCACCTCCTGGCCTTGCAAGACTCTTCTCGGAGGTCCTCAGTACTCCTCTCTGCTTCTCAGCAAAGTTTGGCCATTTCTCACATAGCTGCCCCTTAACTAACCGTGCAGTCCAACCCTCCTTCATGGCACTATCTGTAACGTCTGTCAGCTCCTCACTCTGATATTTGTTACTCTACAGCAATTTCTGCTGTCATCTCCGGAGTTCCTCATGTTCTCTTCACTTAGAGAAACATCAGGTCAAGGACTGGTCATTTACCTGCAGACCGTAACAAGAACTTCTACTGAAAGCAAATTTATTGCAGATTCAGGTGGGACAAGGTTCTGGAGCCTTCTTGTATGAGGCAAATAGTGAGGTTGAATGAACACCCTCCCCCCCACACTCATACACCCCGAAGGCATTGTAGCTCCAGACTGCCTTTTCTTCTATTTGAATTTTGTGTGTATTTGGGAATAACTCCCATAGATATATCTCCCGTAGATATAGATGCATTTTCACTTTCGATGCTGATTTGAAGGGAGATCCTTGTGCAAACCTTGGGACAGGAATAGTTTTGTCTTTAATGTATACTGTGTAACTCTTTTGTCTTAATCAGCTATAAACCATTCTTTTTCAATGTGGTGTAAAAAAACCAATTTTACTTCTGACAATTAACCACTCAGTATGTTGCGATATGCTTTGGAAATGAGGTATTTTTATCATTATCAAAGGGTTATTTTGGCATCATACACTTTAGAAGATGCAGTTGTACATCTGTTCACTTTAAACAGTGAGCAGCGCATTCTGTAGTATCTGTGAAGTTATCTACACAATGGTCATTTTTATTTTGTCAGCTTCGAGCAATTTGCAGCTCTTTTGAAACTGTTGGTATTTAATAAAGTAGAATCCTCTACTTATATCTCAATTTGTAACAGTTTTTCTTTGCACATTCTTGTCATGAAAAACCTGGCACATAAGCATATCCTTTCTGCTGTCATGTGGGGGAATTTTTAATTTGCCTAGAAAACGTACACTGGTTTGCTTTTAATGGACTTTAAATAGCAATCAAGCATATGTAGAAAATAAACTGTACATCAAGAAATTCTGTCGTCGTCCAGCCCACTGAATGACAATTTAAATTCTGTTTCACTACTCAGAGAAGCTTATACAACTTCTATGTTTTAAGAAGATCCCTTGAATTAGATTGACTATGTTCTTTGAGAGCATGGGGTATTCCATCAGAAAATTTTGAGGAACCTTTTGCATGGGCAAGCGCTACAACTAGTGGTAAAATATCTGCTGTGTGTATTTATTTTGAAATCTAGAATACCTCAACCCTTCAGTAGAAACATAAGCAAGTATCCTGAGGTCTACTAATGTCTGTATAGGATGCTGATGAGAAATTTTTTTGTAAAATAAGTTATTAGTCAACTTCTGCTTTCTGGAGGCAAAGTTTTAGATTGTGTGAGTGCTATAATAAATGACTCAGAGTAAGTCACTTTATTGAAGTCAAATTGGAGATTTATAAATGCGGAATAATTTCAATTTAATACTGAGCTTTACATGCCTCATGGAAAGTTCAGACAAACATTGTTGTTCAGTTATGTTGTCATTGAAACACAAATGACACAAGTAGTGGGTTAATTTGTAATTGTGTTGTAAGACAGGAGTTTCTTTCTACTTAGGAAAATAAGTGCCCAAGAGTGCGTATACCAGAAATTTCATGAGAATTCTTATTAATTATTAACAACTCAAGGATGAAAAATTAGATCTCACCAGTGGGAATTTCATAGATAGGAAAAGCTGTATTCAGTAAAAGAGGAGATACTTTCTGCATAGATTCCTTCAAATAAAAAAGCTAGCAGCTGCTAACAGACTTTCTACAGTGGTATGTGAAACATGGTCTTTTTTTCAGTCATCTTTGTCAAAAACTTTGGCTACTGTGCATGTGTTTGACTATGTTATGAGAAAGTATAGATTTATTGAGTAGCTTCCGACCTGTTAAAAACCAAAGTTTCTAGGTCTTAGAAGACCTAGTCTTTAAGACAGTGCGGAGAAGCTCACAGTGATGGAACCTGAATTTCATATGCTGTTCCTGAATAAAGAACTAAAGCAAGTTTTCTTCATGTGATTTATATAAAAAGCCTTCTGATGCATTGTTGGCCCTCAGTAATGCAAAAGTGTGCATGGCCTAAGATAAATAGAAACGCCTGGCAGAATTCAACAACAAAGATGAACTCACATTTTACAGGGGATGCCCACTGACTGGTGTTAAGCTATGAATTTTTGTCAACATTCCCTTTGTGCTAAATTAGGCTCTTTCTATATAATTCCATCTTGTGTTATTGTCATTCATTGTTGTCTCTTTGCTCATGCTCTCAGCTGCATTTCTAGCATGACCCTCATGGGGGTTGAGTAGCATCCTGTGCTTCAGCTGGTATTTACAAGTAGCAGACTTGCTTTATCGGTTGTCAATTGATTTTTTCCATTGTTCATTTTCCTCCTTCTTTTAGAAGGTGGAGCAACATGTTAAAGGACAAGGATAATGCTTCAAGAGAGGAGTAATGGATCACTGTCAATCATTAAATGGAGAGTATATTCCAGTCAGATAGAAGAGGTTGCGGAAATTGCAATCACAATACTGAATTAATTTACATGAATACTAGTAGCTGCTACTTTGCTGCTTTCGGTAATTTTTCTTAAGACAGAAGACAGTTTTCAGAAAGGCTCATGGAAGAAGTGGAACGGAAGCAGAATTCAAACCTGGTGGCACAGAACTGGCCAAATCATACCTGGAGGAAATGGGAATCAAATTTGGCTCTAGGACTAGGCCACTCAGTGTATTTAGTTGCGTTTTGAAAGTCATTAGGTGTTTCGTGTACTAACTTTTATAAGAAGGGCTACAAAGGCAGTGTATGTGGCCATCAGTAGAAATGAGAAGCTCCACCTGCTGATGCGCTTACATTGGATAATAGGGGAGAAGCCATCCATATGTGCCTGAAGTTTCCATGCCATTTACACCTTCAACTTTTTCTTTCTTTATTGGAAAGTATAAAGAGAAACACTCAGAAAATAGTCTCAATGCAGGTAGTGACTGTGTGGATGACAGAGAGGGGGCACTTCCTTTCCCTCTGCCTCAACAAAAGAAAGATCTGGGGGAACACTTCTCTTCAGTTGTGTGTTATTCCCTTCTTTTATGCCAAATTTGCACATGCTCCATTTCTTTTGTTTAAAACCTGTGGAAGGTTGCCTGTATTGCACAATTTTGGTAACCCTGAATAGCAAATTCAAATCACAAATCCTCAAAGCAGTTAATAAAATCACTGCAACAGACCTCCCACTGAATCCTGCTGGGGCTCCTGAGAAAAATAATTAATCTCAAACCTACTTATTTCAACATTGTTCACTCACTGAACAAATGTGTGGAAAAAAAGACCTTCCTGAAATAATTACCTAGTTCACAGATTATGGTTCTGACTGAGAAAAGTACTTAGCCATAATGGAGGCACCAGGCCACTTTTCTTATCATTTTCCTGGCGTAGATTCCCCAAAGGGAAGAGTTAAGCATAAAAGCCAACATCACTGAGAAGTTGTATTATTACTATTGGTAATATTTTTATTTTTGTAGTGATATTTAGGAGCTTGTATAAATCAGGTTTCCACTTTGCTAAACATTTTGCATGCAAATAGCAAAGAGATTGGCTCTTCCTTCACAGGGTTTACATCATAAATAATAAGATGAGGAGTCCAGAAAATTAATAAGCAACTGAGTTCTCTCTGGGGTAAAAAAAAAAAAAAGGATTAAAATTACTGTGATGCATTGCCTAGGTTGTTTTCCCTAATTTTGAAATCTGCAATTTTTCACTTGTTTTTGCAAATGTTTTGGGAAGCAAAGTTCAGCTCCTTCTTCCAAATTTAAAGAGAATATAAAAAGTGTGCTTGATGTGAAGAGGTTTTTTCATGGCCTTGGTCATTCCTTCACTGAAAATGAAGAAAATTTCGAGCTGGGCAAGTTGTGGGCTAGTTCGTGTCCAAGCCTGTGTGTCTCTGAGGAAGGAGTATCTGCAGCCTCTGCGGCGTGGTTGTGTTCCCGGTCTGTGCAGGTGAGCAAGAGCTGCAAAAAAAGGTGGAAAATGGGCTGAATCTTTTTTTTACGTTTGTCACTGTAGGACATAAGAAACACCTTGCACAATGATTTTCAGAATACATCATTGTTGTCTCATTGTGAGACATGTAACACCAACACCTGGCGTCCACTGTGGAAAGAAGTTACTGCTACCCCATCAAGTGTTCCTCTCTACTCCAAGCCTCAGGACTTGGTACTTGGGCACTGTCAGTCATTTACAATTTCTTGTCATTCTCATCTCTCTTCTGTCTTTCAGATATAAATGGACTGGGCTCCCAGCATGTCCACGTGCCTGTTTGGTATCTGCTTTTACTGGAGTGCGTGGCTTGTTTTTTGAGTAAAAGCATCTTTGTCAGGAGCAGTGTCTCTGCAGTCAAGAGCTCTGTGCCATGTTCTGATGGAGCCAGCTGGATGTTTTATTTGACTTTTAATAAGTTTCCGTAAGGTTTGATTTTAGCCTCTTCTAAAGAGTTGGCAGGTGATTCTTACTATTCCAGGGAAGTCTGTAAGGAGGCTTTAAATGGCAGACTGGGTGGCAGTGCAGCAGAGCAGGTTTAAAAGCATCGTGTGGTGCCTGTTTACTTGGTGACAGAAGCTTTGAAGACGAGCAGTGTGATACGTGATGGTGTCCTGCTGGCCAAGGCATCATGCCACACGCTGTTGCTGGCCGCACCGATGTGCCAAGGAGCTCCCTTGGCTGCAGCCATAGGTGCCTTGGCCAGTGTTTGTGTGCCAAGATTGCCTACAGGCACTGTCACTGAAGGTAGTTCTTTTATCTGGCTTAGCTATTGAACTACACCACGGAAAACATTTCATTGGGAAATATTTATTTGTAGGCAAGTGAGCTGTGAAAATATAAATCTCTTGATAAACTCTCCCTGCTGCATCAGCGTTGATGGTCCACAAGGCAATTTCTTGCTGTGCTCTGTTCTTTCACGGGAACCAGAAAATCCCCGGAAACATTGAGTTTGTCTTTAAAGCACAGCACTAATGATCTTGATACAAGTTTACGTCTGACACAGGAGCAATTTCATCTGTGTTTGCAAATGTTTTCTTCCTCTTGCTAAGTAAGTTTTAGCAGTAGCTCATTTGAAATTTAACAGGAGACTTGTAGCAGCATACAATAAATTAATTCTTAATTCAGATGATCGTTTTTGAATGCTAAAATTTCAAAACTATTAACTTAATAATGATTTTTTTCATATTGCTTCCATCCTTGACACATTAAGTGCTCATTACATCTTTGTATTGTCTATTGATCCATCTATTATACCAGTTTATTCCATTCTCCTGCTTACCAATTGCACCCACGAGCCTGAATTTATTGGAACAGTTAAATGACATTTAATGCACTGTAGCTGGGAAACAGAGCTGGTAGACAAACCTATTATTATACTAATGGAGTTTTTTGAATTACATTTCACTAAGCTCAATGTTATCTTCCATGGTATTCTCAAACCCAGCGACAGGTGGGATAGTTTAATATCTTCTGAGCTGTGTACAGTTCTGGTCTGTTTGCTTAATGAACCTGCAGTTTCAGACGTTGTTTTCCTTTATGTCTAAAGAAGCTTAAATGTTTAAAACAGTCATAAACAGAACAAGCAAGCAGCAAAATTGTTCTGGAATATGACATAATTTTCCTTTCAGACATCCGAGGAAGTGGCAGTGCACTGCCCCTTCTTCTGAATAAATCAGAATAAAATCAGTTGGAAAAATCCTTCTAGAAACAGAAAACAATACTAGTATAAATGAGGACGATTCACCTAATTTTTGTGGAATTCTGTGGTTAAAAACTGAATTTTGTCTGTGGATTGAAAGTTACATCATTTTGGAGAGGTAGGAAAAACCCCACCCCAGAGGGACTTTCTAATGTCTTTGCTGAGAGGCAAGAAGAACAAGGGTTTTAATTTCTAAGTACAGTAAATAGAAGCAGTTGATCTCAGATGTTCCTGACTTAAATTGCTGATGACTACCTTTGGCTAGGACTTGGTATAAGTTTGAAGAGGGTTCAACAAATCCCAGTCCACCAAATCTTTTCCGAGTCAGATCACACCTATTTTCTCCTTTTGCAATTCAGCTGGCAGTCACCTTTGAGAACTCTTTGCCTTCTGGAGGCCGGGGGGCAATAGTCGTGTCTTGGCACCCGTTTTCCTGTAGATAAATAAATGCAGATCGAACAACCTGGTTTTATCTAGTGAATAGGCAAGTAAAAGCTGCCACTCGGCAGAAGATGAGGAAAACTAGTTCCTCTGCAGTTGAGTAACTCCTTCCATGTTTGCCAGGCACGTGAGCAATGAAACAGTTATGTTTGGGTTCTTAACAATGGGAAGAGGTGATGGTCCACCTTATTCTTGATGCCATCAACAAGAAAGCAAATCTCTTTGGGAATATGAGGAGTTTTACTTGTAAATGTAGTAAATATAGTATTTGCAGTATTAGCTTACTTCTTGCTGGTCTGGGGGAGGCAGCCACTCAATCAGGCTCTGCTGCCGAAGCCTGATATACCCTATGCAGTTGGTAAAATCCATTGCAGAGGTGACAAAAACCTCTTCCAAGTGCGAGGTATCCATGCACTCCTGACACTCTTCCCTTCTAACAGAGCTTTTCCTTCCCTCACACTCCGCATTCATGGAAGTGGATTGAATCCCTCTCTCTTGCACAGGAGCAGGTTCACGGCTCCTTGCTTGTGTGGGAGTGGGGAGGTTGTGGGACAAAGGAACTCCCAGAGCTTTTCATTTTCATGATCTGGTGGCACAGAGTTACTCGGCTCCTCTTTTCGTTGATGAGCTGGATGAAAAAGGGGTTATTGCAACAGCCGCAGCCTATGTAGCACTGCCTGCCTCAATCCTTTGTCACACAGCCTGAAAAGAATATATTACTGGAGTCAACAGTTGTCTCGGGTTGTCAGTCAGTCCTACAGCAGCCTCTTTGGAGAGAGTTGAGGCTGGAGAGTCACCTTGGCCCCATCCCCCCAGCTTTATTTGTGAAGGATGTTCTACAGAGGTGTCACGAGAAGCCGCAAGCGATGTTAGAAAACAGACGGAGACCTTGCTTAGGATTCAGCATTGAACTGAATGAGACAACAGACTTAATCTGTGCCTTTCTGAAAATCAAGTAAATGTACCCCATGGATCATGTGTCACTGTGAAATCAGATACACCCGTCCAAGAGTATTTCAGCTTTTCAAAAATCTCGGTTATTTTTACTTCTGCAATAGTTTCCTTTCCTGTCACACACTTTTTACTGAAATATCACATCTTCTTTCCCAGTAATAAATCCCATGTAGGCATTCAACAAGCCGTTTAGTATTAGAGGTCTTAGCATGAACTGTCCTGGACCTTTTAAGGAACTTACTGCTATGGGACTTCGAAATGACCAAAGTAGATTTATAATCATTCTTTACTTGAGAAACCTATCTCAAATTAGCATTATTGACAGCTTGGCAGGTATTAGGTATTAATATAATACCTATACCTAATACCTGGATCAAATACCTATATTAATTTTATGAATATTATAAGGTATTATATTAATAATATAATTACTTTTCCCACAATCACCTATTGCATATATACAATGTATAAAACTACTTTTTTTCCTCCTAAAGGAGACCTAAATATCGCCTATGTGAATATGCTTTGGGTTTGCACTCCAGATTCATTCACTATTACTTTTAGCTGAAACACCATCAACAGAGGTTGTAAGAGCACTTATCTTTTCTGTGGGCTGTCAAGAACAGTGTTGCTTAATGTTAGGACTATTTAGATGTGGTTCTCTCAGAATCATTCTGATTTTTATGTAAGTAAGAAAATCCCTCTAGAATTTGCACAGAACTTCAGCGTAGTCCAGTACTGGAAGATATCCAAGACCAGAAGATGCATGGAGTGAAAGACATTAAATAGCTACCTCAGCCTAGTGAAACGACATACAGATTAAAAAAGGATGAGGATCCTCTCAGTGCCTTTTTTTCCTCCACTTTGAATCCTTGCAACTCTTTGTCTCTGGTATTTTTTTCCAACTTTAATTTCTAGACTGTTAATGGGAACTATTGGTGAGCCAAGAAAAACAGAATGGCTTATCAGTGACATTCAAGGTGACTTTTTAAAAAAAAGGGTGACAAAATGTCTAGCAATCACTGTAAATCTATGTTAGCTGAATTAGAAAAAAGTTTTCAATACCAAGCTCTTGGCAGGAGTTTGACCCAAATTATTTCAGTGCAACCTTGGTGATAGTAATCAAAAATATATTCATCCAGTAAAGGACTGAATTATTTGTTATGGGCAGTTTTATGTAGAATTTTTATTTCTATTGAACACTTTGAGCACAGCTTGTCTATTATATTTACTTCCCATAAAAGTAAATATAATGAAAATATAAAAGTATAAGTTTCTTATGTAAATATAAAAGTATAGACTTCTACCTTTGATGGCAATACATTTCTCACATTTCCTGTACAGGACCTGGTGTGGTTTCCCTTCCCAATTTTTAAGAAAAATAAGTCATCAGTCTTCCATTTCCTTAGGGCAATAACTGAAGAATAGATCTGGGGTGTTAATGATCTTTTTTGCAGAAGATAGCATTGATCCTACAGTTTGAGGGTGTCATCTCAGCTGTGCTGAGGAGACTTAATTTTTACTGACTTCATTATCAACGGCCATTGATTTTTGGTGAAATCAGCTAATGTTCAAGAGGCTCAGCATGAGGACATGCTTGATACCTTATGGGACTGAGCTATTCCCATAACCCAAGATTTAAAATGCCTCCTTGGCCATGAGGGAGAATGAGATATATGGCACGTACTGGCTGTTGGGTAGATGCTATAGCCAGCATTCTTCTTCCACATGAGCACAAAATATTTATGTTTGTATTTGCATATATAGTGCCATTTGTGAATGGCGAGTACGGTCATTTCTCTTTGTTGCTTGATTAATTGCCTGAGTACCAGGGCTTTTCCCAGGACTTTTCGTATAACGTTCTTGTATTCCCTGATTGGCACATCTGATAAATTATCTGATAAATTCAGTAATTAAACTGCATGGTGCTGTCCGTGCTTATTTTTATCTCTCCCATTTGCTTATCTATGCCTTCCCCCAAAGCTGTGAGTGGGGACAAGAGAACTGCTGAGTGTTCAGTACAGCGATATTTATATATCTACCTATGAAGTTAACTAAATTTCCGTCCTTTCACTGCCACCCTTACTCAGTCACCCCAAGCACGAACTGGTGCATCACAGTCAAGAAGCAGCAAATGGAATTCACACTCCCAAATGAGACTCTTTCCACTATAAATGTATCTCTTTCTGCAGTTTGCCTTGTTTTCCTTCCTGCTCTCCTCTTGAAGTGGTATTTAGATGTTTTATTTGGGAACGGTAGTGATTTTATAAACTCTAGCTTTTTATCACCATCACTTCCAAACTCAGATGGGCCAGTCGTTGTAGGATAGGCACGGTCTACTTGAATTACAAATATAAGGAAAATCGTGTGAGTAATTTTTCATCTTTATGCTCCAGTGCTACCCTCCCAAAGCCAAGGGCAGCCTGGAGAGTATCCTAAAATAATAGGAGATGTCTTTGTGTAAGCTTCATTAGGTAGTTTTTTAGAGAGGGATATTCTGTTCCAGCCTTGTGAGCAGTACAAAATTCACCTCATTTCTCAAAAAAAGGAACTGCTTTATTTTTTTTATCGCTCATTCACATATGAAAGTGGTCATACAAATATTTTTTATAAGGATTTGCCTGAGGAATAACTACTCAAGAACAAGGCAGGTTAAATTGCCAAGTAAGAAGGGAAAAGAGCTGGAAGGTGTAGGGCAGCTGAACATGAATCTTGTATTTACATTTGCTTCTTTTATTTGCATTTTTATTTTACATTTTTGAAAACAAATGCCTGAATTTAGAATAAATTGTTCTGCAAGGTAGATGTAGATACCTCCCCATTTCAAAACTGAAGTCTTGTTTTTGGTGATATTAGCACTTCTTTTATTAACTGCTGTTGTTCAGATCTGGGCATGCTCATCCAGTTTCACATCTTCCGTATGTGCACTGACAGTCCAGAAAACCAACTGTATCCCGGGCTGCATCAAAAGAAGCATGGCCAGCAGGTCGAGGGAGGTGATTCTGCCCCTCTACCATGCTTTGGTGAGACCCCACCTGGAGCACTGCGTCCAGCTCTGGGATCCTCAACACAGGAAGGACATGGACCTGTTGGAACAGGTCCAGCAGAGGGCCACAAAGATGCTCGGAGGGATGGAGCACCTCTGCTATGAGGACAGGCTGAGAGAGTTGGGGTTATTCAGCCTCAAGAAGAGATACCTTACTGTAGCTTTTCAGTATTTAAACGGGGCTTATAAGAAAGATGGGGATGGACTTTTTAGGAGGGTCTGTTGCGATAGGAGAAGGGGTAGTTTTAAACTGAAAGAGGGTAGATTTAGACTAGATATAAGGAAGAAATTTTGTACGATGAGGGTGGTGAAACCTTGGCACAGGTTGGTCAGGGAGGTCGTAGATGCCCCATCCGTGGAACTACTCAAGACCAGGCTGGATGGGGCTCTGAGCAACCTGACGTATTTGAAGATGTCCCTGCTCATTGCAGGGGGTGTCGACTGGATGACCTTTAAAGGTCCCTTCCAACCCAAACTATTTTATAATTCTACTCTTTGCGATTCTAGCTTTTTCAAGATCTATGTGCATGGTGTTATTGCATACCAGGTGCAAACCAGCCATTTTAGCTTGTCTTATGCCCAAGCCTACAACTTTCCAGCTATAAAGAGTCAATGAGATGCCAGAATAGGTAAACATCAAATAAAGTTACCTTTTTCATACTTTTGGCATGGCCTTGAGCTACACAAAAGTAGAGGAATTTGTTGAGAGTTGTGAAAATTCTGGGGACAGTAGTGGAGCCACCCTCACGGGCTGCAGGGGGGTCTGTACACAGCCCTGTTATTGCTGCCTCACAAAGTACCGAATACCACTGGCCTCTATCACCGCTGAGTTGTTTTACTTTAATAAAAGTCCATCAGGAACAGGACATTCTGTGCTTTGACCTTGCTGATCAACAGCAGTTCAGAAATGATGGTGACACTCACTTCTGTGTAAAGGCATAACAGGAGAGGGGTTATGAGAATCTGATCCAAATTCCAAAGACTAAGGGAAGATACACCAAAAACTACCACAATAATAGAAAGTCCATAATTTGCAGTTTTTGTGCTGGGGTTTGCTGTTAACATCTCTGCCCAACTATTTACTTTGGAAAATTAGAGACTTGTACAACAGAAGAGAAATGCATGAAGCAGCTGGAGCAAAACTGTGCGGATGCACGACCTATAGAATAAACATTCCTGATTAGCCTAAATGGAAGATTGTAGTGCAAAATATCTTTCAAGCTTAGACAGACCATAACACACACTCTGATGTTAATATCATGCTGAACTTTCTGAAATTCATAAAGCGTTCTGTTGGAACTAATTAATATGCTGCTTTTTTTAATACTCCAAAGATCTGAAGTTAGTAGTTTGATAATTAGACTGTGTTTCCTATTTAGACATACATTGGAGATGATTAGAAATGCTGAGGCACCATGCAGGTCAAGTGTGCACCATTATTTGAGCTATTTAATGCATTTTAATGGTAGCTGATAAGGTGCAAAGTGCTTTGTAAGCTGGACAGAAAGGTTCTTTTCCATTATAGGTTAAATCTGCAGGCATAAATAGATTTACGTTTTTCTACTTCAGTTAAAAAAAACTGAAACCCTTCATATGATGCTACAATGAGTAATCGACTGCTGCTGACAGCAACATCTCCTCATGACAAGGTACGTTAGGCCTTTCAGGCATGAATTGTCATTTTATACTTCGTACTAGGGTGAAAAAGAAAGGTGATTTTTAACAATGCTGCAGCGTGTCAAATAGCTTTGCAGAAATCCCAGTTTCTTAATTTTCATGGGCTTAAGTTGAGCTGCCTTTATCTTCTGCTGCCTGCTTTCTGTTCCATCTTCATCTGCTGCCAAAAGGTATCCAGCTCTGCCTGAGGTGTGTGTCAAGAAGAGCTTTGATACAATCTTCTGTCAAATACGAGCTATAGGACGGAGATGTTCTACAGTAACAACAGCAAAAAAAAGTTACAGAAATTTTAAAATATATCAACAAAAATTTCAGAACAGTTTGTGTGCTGTCTGTTCCCAGCTTGAGGTTGTGAAGTTTTGGACACTCATCCCTTGTATATCAAATGTTTTCAGTATCTCAAGTCAGGAAAACCTCAGAACTGAAAGCAGTGAGTATAACCTGACATTTTAGAAAATGCACAGAAAAGGTCTTCCTGCCAGCACCTCCAACTACTACACCTGCCATCTGTTTCCAGTAAATTTTCCTTATTATTAGCGTGTCTCTAGTGCTTAGGACTTCCATATTTTTCTGAAGGGCTATGTTTCAAGTCACTCTGGGAAGGGGAAAGGAGAACAGATTCTCTTTTATTGCAGTGGTGTTTTTGCCTTTTTCGAATAGGACTGAAAACTGGTGCTGACCTGTTCTGAAAGCAGCAGCTTGCTGAGGAGAGAGATGCCTCCAGCCCTGGGGATATCATGATACAGAGGGAAAAAAGAAATGCTTTGAATGTCAAATTGTACAGTGCGTAGAAGAAGGTCTCCCTTGGGCAAGCGTTTAATTTAAATTGTTGCACAGGAACCTCCACTCGCTAGGGAAACAGGTCATGCGTAGGCTGTTTCTGAGCAGAATACATTCCTCCTAGGGTGGCTTTTTTTTGGTACATGTAATGAGGAGAAGCTCTTGCAGACCAGTATAAGAGACTGGGAATGAAAAATTTCTGGTCCTGGTTTGAGTGCCTTTTACATTTGTAGAGGGTACTTAACAGAAAAGTTAAGTGTTATTTGGACCTACAGTATAAGACTTGTGTGATTTGTATATTCACGGTAAAGTTTCCAGACTGTGCTATCTTTTATCCTCCCACAAGTGTGGATTGGTTGGAGTCATACTTTAAGGATGCTGAGAAGATTAACAGCTGACCTCCTTAACCAGGTTTGTTTATTTAACTGTGGGTGCAGTTAAAAAACCCTCACTTGTATTATTGAGAGCCTCACGTAAGAAACAAGTTGTTCCCCTTGTTCTGTGCATAGGGCAAATGAGAACATATAGTCCCAGAATGACCATGAAAATAGAAACAAGTGGAGTCGAAATAGAATTTTATACTCCTTTATATGATGGCATTCTTTGTACTGGTACATTGTGACTAAGGCTGCACATGCATTGTGGTTGAATAAAGAAAGGAATTGCAATGGGGAAACAGTAGACAGATATATCTTGAGGGGAAGTCAGTGAAATGTAGTTAATACAAAGCCGCCTTTCAACAAGCCTGATCAATTTTTATCTTGTGGATGCTAACCTTTATGATGAGGATACTAACCTTTATGGTGGAAGCTGAGACCACGCTATCAGCGGGAAGGTGGTGGTCAGTAACTACTGAGGTAGTGGGAAGAAGTGACTGGAGGTATCCAGAAATGTTAATGGTAGAACAGAATGTGGGATCCATGTGGTTATCCATAGCTGGCGGAAAGAGGAATACTCTATGATCTGGAAAAAATGGGAGCAGAAAGGGCTCATCTTCAGGAGCTGGAGGTTAGTATGGTTTGGGACGTTGGTGTCTTATGTAGAACCAACAAGGAGTGCCAGGTCGATGCCACACAAACACAAATGCCATACTTCAGTTTTGCTGTCTTACACCTTATAACTTCTATTAAAGATAAGAAAATTTTGGAAAGGCATTTACATGTATTTTTTTTTTTGCTCTTGAACTGGAAGGTTTCTGTTGGTTTGTTTTTTTTGTTCGGTTGGCTGTTGGTTGACTTTTGTTTTCTTTGTGGTTTGTTTTTTTTTTTTAATTAATAAATGCTTGAAGGCTTTAATCTTATCTCCCTGTTTGTATCTGCAGAGAAAGGTGAAAACCACAGAGGATGTTGTAACTTTTCTACTTCTTCCCTTATTCCCTCTTCATATTGTTTTAAGGTTTCTCAGGTTTTTTAGTTTCATTCATTCAGATATTTATTTGTCTAATATTTTTGGTGAAGCAAAATTTTTTGGTTGACTTACTGGTCATCCTCCACCATCATGCTTACATTTGTATTGAGTAATTTACAATCCATGGGAAGAAAAAACAATTCCATATCTGTGATTTAAAAAAAATATTTTCATTGAGATATTTGTTGTTGGAATTATTTTCTAAATAATTTTTAGGAGCGGGCGAAAGTCACTGGCTAGTGTAGAAATAGCTTGTGTAAGCATTGCAGAAATTTGGCAGTGCTTATAAATTTGTATCTATACATATTCAAATATCTATCTTTATATCTGCCAATAAGTATTTCCAGTTTGACTGCAAAATTTAAAATCAGAAGTACGGATTCTACTTGTTATAGGTCAATAAGGGATGATACAGTATTTGACATGTCCAGTGATGCTGGTAATAAATCTCATATACAAAGAGCCCAACAGAAGTTGGCAATACCAACAAGTCTTTTGACTTTTGGCGAGTCCATTCAATGTATCTAGTTTAAAATAACTACCAGAACTTTGTGTTAGCTTTCTGATTTAAAGGTTTTAAGATCACAGTCATGCAATTATCCTTGCATAAAGATACCCAGGAAGGCCACTGTACTGTAATCCTAATGTTGGATTAATAGAAAAAAATGACAGGAATATTCTAGTACTATTAGTACTATTGTTTGAAAAGTTCTTAATTGTCATATCCATACATGTTTAAATCTGCAGCTTTAGAAAAAAACCTAAATCTCATTCAGTTTTTTAATCTATATCTCTTATCTTGGTCCTTTCACAGTATTTTTGTGTCCTCAGGGATCTACATAATTCTCACAAAATCTAATATCATGAAGTGTGTAACTCTGGTGGTACAGTAATAAAAGTCAGATCAGGTCATGAAAAGATGTTAGCTCTTCTTTCTAAGACAAAGACAGAAAGTTGACCTATGTACTTCATTAGACCTTCTGCAGGAGAGTAGAGAGTGACAGAAAAGTAATAGTTTCCAAATGGTAGCTCTGGGAATATTGAGAGCCACCAACAAGAATGCAAACAGCTGCGAGCTCAATTTATGCCGTTCAGTCTCTAGTCATTAATATGCTTTAGTGTACATGAGTAGGACATAGAAGGACAAATATTCTTGTTATTCTGGTGTTTATAGGGGAATATTATAAATAAAGGCTGTAACTGATGCATTTTTGAAAAGGCATATAAAAAAGTTCCAAGTCTCTGAGGTTTTGCAGGGAACTTTGAATATTCATGATGTGCCTGCTTTACTGCTTTTTTATTCTTAACTTACTGTTTAAGGAACTATAATGGAGCCAAGCGTGGAGTCGGATCCCTACAAAAGCAGAAGAGCTGGGTTGGGGAGAAAATTGCCCCTGCTTCGGTGCCGTGTGGGTTTCGCAGGTGACTTGGGGCTGTGGAGGGGTCACTGCTCGGCACAGGGGCGGCAGCAGCAGCTCTGATGTTTTCTTTTCACCACTCCCGATCCTTCGTCACTTGCACACACAAAATAAAGATGATCCCCTTGTCTAAATAGAAAGAAACACATTCATTGAATCTGTCATCCCTGGTATATTCAGTCATGTGTTTAATCAGGTTCTTACTTCTATCTTGCTTTTCTCCCGCCCGACTGAAGCAGCAGAAAGCATTCAGTGATGTATATAACAATGTGGAATTGATGCCTGCTGGATTCGTGTCTCGCTTTTAGTCTTCTCAGTTTGACAGTTATTGTGTTGCTTTTTGCATTCTCTCCTGCGTGTATATTCCTCCTACATTTCTCTCTCATGTTTACACACCCTTTTTTACCTAAAACCAGATGACAAACATGTATACTGGGTATGGGAAGGAGCTAATAATTTCTATATATGCAGCATTTTATTCCCATTAAGTGAGGGCATTAAAACAGATCAGAACATTACTTAATGTAGTGTAAAAAGATTACCGTATGAGCAATTAACAAGATAGAATTTGCAATAATGCCTTAAAGGTGAAATGTGAGAGCTTTTAATAGAAAAAAAAAGAAAATGAAGAAAATAATTCCTGGTCCTCAAATCATTATCAGAGTATACAGACAAACAACCATGACAAGTACATTTTATTACAGATGCCTTAAAGATTGCTTCCTGGATTACTGTTTTATTGAGGCTTAATTAGGTGCCCATCCCCACTAGGGCTGATAAAGCTTATTGTGAAGAAGGTGGCTTCAGGAGGGGTGACTCAGAGTGGTGCAGCATCACTGGGTGCAAAACTCACCTCTCAACTTTGGGCACTAGCAATGACCTCTGTTTCCTTATTTCCTGCTGAGGACAAAGACATTTCTGGCTCCAGAATGAGATTGAGGGCTCCAAATCCAGAGAGGCAGGCAGTGCAGGCAATAAGATGCCAGTTCTCCCAGGAGCTGTGACAGTCAGACTCTTGCCTTTGGTGTCTGTGACAGGGAGGTGCTCACCATCACTCGCTGATGAGGGTCTGTAAGGTGACAAAAGTCTGGCAATCCACCTAGAAAACCTGAAGCCACGCCATCAGCAGTGCCTTCCTTATTTATGCGTTAGCAGCTTTATTTCAAACACAACTCATACCATAGCTCTGAAGAAAAGTGCTGTCTGGGAGCTTGAATTAAATCTAATCTGAACACTCTGGCAGTTTATGTCTAAACAACGTGTACAACGTACCAGGCTTGCACAGGGAATACACCGATCTGATTTTAACTTTCTTTCGGATGGGTATGAAGTCTGTTTGCTGAAATACCAAGGTGGCTTAATACCTTCTAAAATGTGACCTTTAAATTTACTGTCTGACATTCTCAAGCCGTTGTGTGAGCACTGGTGCCTTTGGGAGAGGGAGGCGATGCGCTGCTGGGGTGCATTTACAAAGGCGATCTGAGGTGCTGCCCAAGGCCTGGCTCGTGGTGTCTGTCTGCCCCTTGCCACAGCACGACGTCTGTAACTCTGCCTGACTTATGAGAGTATTCACTAGAAGTCCACTTAGGAAAAAGACTGGGAAGAGAATTCATTATTTTCCTTTTACTTGACCCCTGTGGTATTTAACATGATCTCAGTAGAAACTGTTCCTGAGCCAGTAGTGGGTTTTTTCAATAGACTTGACTATTTGTTTTCCCAAAGACTCAGAGTTTTTAATGCTGTCCTGGACCCAAAACGTCCTGTGTACAGAAGCCGAAGGATTTCCATGATTCAATTTGTTTTTCTAAGACCAGTAGGTTTTCCTAAATCACAGCATGTTTCTTAAAATGTATTTGAGAGTAAAGAAAAGGGCTTTATTCTGGGGTGCTTTGGTCTTATACATATATAGAGTCCTTTGTTCCTATATATGTTCTTTATAACAGTGTGCATGCAAGTTTTTATTCACACTTCTGCTTGGTTGCTGTTCTGATGCAGGCTTCTGCAGTTCAGTGAAGATTTCATTCTTTATGAATAAATTCAAGTCCTAAGGACAGCCTGCCTGATTAAGAGTGCATTTAACTTAGAACCAGCGACTTCTTTCCCTAGTACAGAATCATTTTAGCAAATATTTGCTGTGTAATGGATGCACAGGGAAATGAATCAGCCGAAACTTTTGCTAATATCTTGTCCATTGCAGTGTAACTGTTTATTGCAAGCACAACTCCAAAATATGCTGGAAATGGTACAGAAAGATAAAGAAACAGTCTCTGCTTGAAGAAGCTTAAAAACTTAATAGATCATGTATAAATGATGAAACATAGAGAACAACAAATTGAAAGTAAATCAACAGTAAACTTTAATTTGTGTCTTATTGGACCTAAAAATGAGAGGTGCTTCCTTACACTGCTTCTGTCCAAGCTGCAGTGAAGGGAGAAAGGTAGGGTAGAGTGGTAGCAAATGTGTGTGTGTGTGTTAAAAGGAATAACTGTGCAAAGAGCCTGTTACAAAATGGATAGATTTCTTTCAATACTGATGATAATTTTTATAATATCTGGCACATTGCCTTTCCTTTGTAAATGAGGTTGCAAATTAAAAATATATTACCTAGATTGACAAGCAAAGTGCTTCCTGATCATAAAACTTGCAGCTGATAATGTATGGTTGCTATACCTCTTCGACCTGTACAAGAAATCAGCAGAATCTGCCTGACTACGAGACAGGCTTGGACTGCAGCTGTGCATATGTATTTATTTAATATCTGGTATTTTTTAACATCTCCCCTGCTGTGGCAGCATCAGGCTGTAGAGGTGTGTGCTTGTAACCCAATTTGCAGACATTATCGTACATGGTTTGTAGAATGCAGTGTTTGATGTAGTATGCTTCTCATCGCGACTGTCTTTGAAGGATTTGATTGAATGAGTTGTCATATCAGGAAACTCAGGAGGTCAATTTGTTATACTGATATTCCTGTAAAATACATGAGGACTGAGCCAAGAGCTGTTTCCTTCCAAGAGGTGTTTCAACAGTCCTGTCTGATAAATCAGACTGAATTGCAGTCAGTAAGTGCTGTAGCTTGAATTTCCTTCCACCCTGACTTTAGCTAAACTATGAAGGCAAGGGTATACAAAATCCAATCGCAAACCACAATACTTGAAGTATGAGAAAGGGGAAAGGAAAGAGGCAGAGGCAGAGGAGGATATCCTTTGAGAGTTACCAGCATCAGCCCTTGGTCCTCTACGTCTGTGCAGAGTGGGTAGGCTGAAGTCCTAAGAAAACTGCTGTGTGAACAGTAAGAATAATTCAGATATCACCTGTACAAAATTATGAATGGAAACAACAGTGACTATTGACATATCCTTAATTATTGCCAGGCACCTGCAAGTTTCAGTCCTTGCCACTGTAAAAATCACAATATCTGAACTGACTACAAGTAGAAGCAGCAGGCGCTGTAGCGTGTTAGCTTGTATGGAAAAGATCAAACCTTATCTGGGAAGGATATCACTAAATGGACTTTGTATGTTATTGCATTATCAGTACGTAGTGTGAGGGGCTGGAGTGCAGAGCGGTACTGAAAGCTGGGTAATTCCTTTATGGCATCTGGATCAGAATCTGATAGAGAAAATGTGTCCATTTGCAAACTCCTGAGCAATGGGTCCTTTTAAGGCTTCCAAGGGGAAGCCTGTGAGTCTTGGCCTAGAAGCAGGTAGAGAAGCAATTTACACACCATCTGAGAAGCATGAAGCTGCTTTGTGTGTCTGCAGTTGACTCTTCCTGGTCCCTACTTGTTCTTTGACATTGGCATCTTAAATACAGCTTTTGCAAAGAGGATCTAGGCCTGGGTAACCCAGAATTATCTTTTTGCATTCCACAGTGTGTGGACTTGCTTTAGAACTGAGGTGCAGCATGGAAGTGCTTCAGTTTATCCAGCATTATATGTACAGGTAATTTTGGTGATGGGTTTTTAAGATCAACAAGTACTTTATTAGAAGAACTTATTTCTGGTTTCTGTTATTAATCACTTTATAGCCTTAGATCTAAAATGATTATATATGATGAGGAGGGCTTCTACTCATGATGTATAAAATCTTTGCCGCCTTAGTGATTGTTTAGGTCAGGGTCACTCTCTGCCGGAAAGAATCCACCCTAATCCAGAAGGCCTTAATACAGTTTGTATGCAGCTTTTCTTAATTTCTTTATGCTTTCTTTTTTGCTTCAGGGAAATAATTAGATCTGGTTAGAAATTTCACAATATGATTATTTTGGAGTGAGAAGAGTATTGCATTGCTGAAACAATGGTTTTCCAGTAAACACAAGCTGCAGTTTCTCTTGCAAACAAGAGACTGATTTGACTGTTCACACAGAATTAATCAGGTGATAAGGTGCTCACATGGGATGTTGGAGATCCTGTCGAAGCCCTGATTGGAATTAATCAGAGCGAAAGTTTGTACTTTGGTCTTCTCTACTCTGGGCAAGTGCCCTGAATGCAGAATTATTTGTTGTCCTTGTGGAAGGAGGAAAAAGGGGTAGGTGAAATAAATATTTTCTTGTTGTTGTTGCTGTTGTTTTTCTTCCCCCCAGTTTAATGGAAACTTTTGAAAAGTCTTTTTTTTCCTCCTTAAACAGCTGTAAATTTTAGTCAGATTTGAATGGGGTAAGACTTTGCATGGAACTCCATCTTTTCACCAATTTCCCACACATATGTATCATGACTTACTGCTCTCTAGAACTATTATTTGTGTTCTTCCCTTCTCCTCCCATTGTGTTCTTAATCTTGCTTATAACTATATGCCACTGAGGAAGCTGTACATGTAATAGTAATAACAATGTGGGCAGATATTAGCCCATCAGACAGGCCTTTCTTTTGTTTTTATTTCTGAATCACTTTCAGAAGAACACTGTTTTCTTAAGTTAGCAAGATAAAGTTGAATGTATTTTAAGTGTGTTGAAAGTATCCTATCTGAGTGAGAGAAAAACAAAGATGTTCTCGGAGGGTGTTGATAAAATGTAGACAGCAAGCTAATGTAAGCTGGCAAAATCCTTTTCCTTTAAATGGAGCTAAGCCAGTTTACAGCAGCTGAACTTCTGCGGTAAACATAGTTTGGTTTTTTTTTTTTCTGTTTATACAGTTCTCCTGATCCTAAAAAGAATCAAAATAATCAAGCCTGAATTTTTGATGCTACATATGAGGACGTGCACATTTTTTCTCGGTGCATATATATATTTTTCCCTGCACTCTTTACTTCCCAGTGCCGATTATAGAAAGATCGTCTTTACAAGGGAAAGATGTAGTTTTGATCTTCTGCATCCATTTAATTTCTGCCCTCTCCAATCAGGGCTGCCAGGTGTGAGTCAGATTATCTTTCATTATCAAGAATAAAGCAAGCGTCCTTACATCAGTATCAGATCATCAAACAGCTACCATGCGGAAGGTACACTGGGATTTTACTGTCTTGTGTCACCGCACCCTAGTGACCCAGAAGCAAAATGGTTTGTTTTGCTATAAAGCTGCTCAGCGTCTCCTCTGTGCTTTTCAGCTCTGGTGAATGAAATCGTGGGCCACATTCAGAGCTCATCTTCATTGACCAGATCTTTGTCCCCAGGCAGCCGCTGTTTGTAAAACTGCAGCGCGGTAAATGGGACCTCAACTTTAAAGCTGCCTCCCAGGGATGTTGTCTGAGGGAGAGGTATCTGGGTATCCCCTGCTGCTGCCTGGGTAAGGAGGCTGCCAGGACGTGCAGGGGAATTACCCTTGGTCTGGCTACCCAGGCACCCGAGCTGAAGGAGGAGGCTTCCTCGAGGATTCTCCCCTCGAAGGAAAAGGCTTCAAAGAATGTTTGCATGGCAGAATGGTTGTTGGAGACACAGGAAGGCAGGGAGATGCCGGAGCAAAATCACAGATGCCTCTCCAGCGGATCACTTGAATCATGTCTAAGTCATGGGGGCAGTGGAGCTTTTGATTAAGCTTTCCCTGTGGAATTTTTTTCAAGTGAAGTTTAAGGCAGGCGCCTGAGCACAGCTAATACCTCATTTCCAATTTCTTCTGGTAACGTAGCATCTGGAGGAGATCAGAGAAAAATGCAGGTTCTTACACCATCGGATTTTGTTGGCGTCTCTCACCTACAGAGACAATATATTGCACTCCAGCCCCTGACCCAGTGTAAACTTTTACTGTTCCCCTTCTCTTTTCTACTCTATCTTTCTGGTTTCTGCTGGGGATACATAGACGGTGCTTCTAAGGACTCTCAGGTACCTGCTGACGTACAGTGAATGAAGAGGCTTCGTTGGTGATCTTTCCATTACTTGCAATGATCTTTGGAAAGATATGTGCTATTTCTCTCTTACTAATTTTTCCTTTATTCACTATTTTAGCTGGACCTCCTTATGGCCTTTCTTTTCCATCCTTTCTCTACTCTTCCCAGTTTCTTCAGTACTTTGCAGAATTTGTTCCTCCTTTTCCTCTCCCTCCCCATCCACAGCATCCTCTAGCGTAGCCCTGTGACCAGGAAAGAATTTTAGAAAGAATAAAAGGAGTTATTTTCCCTCTTGACATTTAGTTTTCCACTTTTTACTTCTGTTTCTTATTTGTGGGATGAGAATTAATTACTTTTCACTAGCATTTTACTTTCTCTTTACTCACAGGGGTTACTTATTTGAAAACAGAGCATTTCAAAAAGCAGATTTTGGTAATTGTTGTGAGAGTCAGATACATGCCTGTGTCTTACTCTGCAGCATGATTGGTTTGGCTTGAGAAATCCTGAGTTGGGTCTGCAGAGGTCCTGTCATCAGGAGTAGATGATAGCAAGGTGCTTCTATTTTTCTTACATCTCCTCTAGAAATTGTTTGCAATGCTCTAGAAATAGGAGGGAGAGAAACATTTGTAGTGGAAACATTTGTTTACTCCTGGTTGTTAGGGTTTGAAAAAGGAATATACTCTACTTTCTTTTAGTCTTTTTGATCTGGGGCCTCCTCTCTCTTCCTTAGTCTGCCTGGCCACTTGGCTTGTTTTAAAGAGACCTTTAAGCTATCTACGTATTGAAGATTGGTTCCTTTGTTCTTGATGCTGCCTCTGAAATTATAGACAAAAAATAGATGACCTCCTATTTTCTGTCCTGTTGATCTCTGCTCCAAAGTACTAGGTGGGTGTTGAGTTTGTCCTCTCTGCTCCTAGAAGATATTGAGAGGAGATTTTTCTTTTTCCCCTTATTGATCTTTTAAATAATGCTTTCTCTTCAGTCCATGCAGTGTAGCTGATCAATGATGTGGCACAGCAGCTATAATGTGTGAGATGATTGCAAGAAAACCACATGCTAGAAGTGGTTTGCGTAGCCTACTCAATAGACTGTTATCTATAACCTCTTCTCAAATATTCCACAAAACACCAACATAGTATTCATGGGAGAAAAATCCAATTGACTCCATTTCTTCTGCATCATTAACAGCTTAAGCATGCACAGATATTTATTTAGATCACACGGCATGTTTTGTAAGCAAAGCAGTGATGTCCTCTAAATAGCAATGACAACAGTGCTGCAGAACATATAGATTCCCCCATCGTATACAAGGTGGAATTCTAATCTGTACTCAAATCAGTCACCCAGCTCTCATCTTCATGAAGGGTTTGCCCTCAAACTATATTTTCAGCACAGTGCTAAGGTATAGATTGCCAACACAGCCCTGAAGGCTGAATCCCTTCTTTAAATTTTGAAAATACAGCCTTCGTTTAACAGTGTATTGGATACCAGCTTTTGGAGAAGTGATGCTGTAAGATGAACTCTTTTAAGGCCAATATCATCTCTGAAAATCAGCTCTATTACGGTTTTATATACAAGGTTCCAAAAAATGGAACCAAACTAATTAGCTCTCGCTATGTAGCACTGTTCCCATCTCACTGCAGTGACAGCTGAAGTGAAAGGCCCCCTCTGACTCTTCCGCACTGTTACATTATTCTGCACCTCTGGAGAAGTCTCAAGGGTCAAAACCAAAGAATATCTCAGCTGTCAAAGGAAAAAAATGGGCAGGACTTGACGGTTTCTGAAAGTTCCTAATGGCATTTTGCACTTTGACCCATAAAATGAGGGCTATTGGCAAGTTGTAAAGGGCTACAGGCTCAGATATGTTCTGCTGCAGATTTAACATTATTGCTGCCCTTGTGCAGTTAATAAGGAAAGTTGTGGGAATTAGGACACTGTCGCAGCCAGAATCTCACTAAGTGGCTTCTGAAAGATGTTTCTATGAGCTCTAATGAATAGCTCCTGCCTACCCTCTGTAGTTTAATTGGTGCACGCTGCCTTCAGAGCTGGGCTACTGCTGACTGCATGGGAAGAAATTTCACCTGCAAATACTAAATACGCAGTTGGTGCACCTGCTAATACCAAGTTACAGGTTAAAATGCTTTCTCAGCCAGGGCTCTGAATATGGGTTGGAACAGGCAAGAACTGTGCAGAAGTTATTGGAAGTTCCTAGAAGAATGAGGGGACAGCCTGAGTGATGATGTGCTGTAATGAGTTTTAGGTGAAAATGTCATTAGAGTGACAGGAAAGTCTTTAAACTTAAAATATAAGGGAAAAAAAATCATTTCAGATTGAAGGGAAATTGTTAAGAGTGAAGGATTCAGAACTTCAATAGTTAATGTTTTGTAGAATCAGGGCATCAATTTCAAATTAATTTGCCTGGTTTAATGTTCTAAATAAATTCATTTAGATACATAGAGATATTAGAGGTGTATCAATCTGTATGTATATACATAGATATTGTAAATATTAGAATTTCAAAATTACTTCACTTCAGACAGCCTGTATTTTTTCAGGTTTTGTTTTGGCTTGGTTTTTTTTTAAAGAAAAACACATCAAACCCTAAATCCAAACAACACACAGCAATATTCACTACAGCAGGTTGTGGTTGTAGTCCACATAATAAAATGGTGTCTTTCTCAAAGGCTCTTGATCCTTAGCACAAAGATTAGTGACCTCATGTCATGCTTTAAACCCAGCCAACAGCCAGGACCACGCAGCCACTTGCTCACTCCCCCAATTTGGGACGGGGGAGAGAAATGAAAGAGTGAAAATAAGAAAACCTGTGGGTTGAGATAAAGACAGTTTAATAGATAGAGCAAGAGCCATGCACACAAGTAAAGCAAAATAAGGAATTTATTCTCTACTTCCCATCAGCAGGCTGGTTGTCATGGTTTAGGCCGGCTTGGCCAATGATGGACAACAGATCCTGTCCCCCAACTTTTGCTCTGAGGAGAGTAAGGAGAGAGATAAAGAGATTTACGAATCTAGAAGAAACCAAACTACTTCAATTAAATATTAATAATAAAATAAAATAGAAATAATGAAATAGATACAATATATACAAAACTGTATCAGGCTACCAGGATGACACCTCTGGCAGGCACCGGGGAAATCTCAGACTTAGCGGTGGATGGGAACTAGATTCCAGACCTAGAGTCATGAACACATGGATTGGACTAAAAGGCAGACAAACAGACAAGGT
>VXAK01005271.1:0-20306 GCA_013399435.1 Arenaria interpres | reverse complement strand
TAGTAGAAAACATTAAAGATTTTCTAGGAGTTGACAACAAGACCAACTGACCATTTTGAAAATACGACCAGAAATCCATTAAGAAAAATGCCTCCAACCAATCAAAGATGATGGACCAAATATTTAGCAATGATTCAGTGTGACAAAAGCACATCCTTGCTTTCCTGAAACGGTTTTGGGCTCCAGCTTCTCAGAGTATTTTGGACAGTGCCCTAGTTCTTTATCACACAAGTTCTACCATGTGGCAAATTGTCCTTAGAAAAAGACTCACTTGAGTGCCAAACAGAGCTTCGGTCATGAATGCAACTCACTTTTCTGTGACACAGTTATAATGTCATGTTCCAATTAATTACTTTACTTTAGCTGGAAAGAAAATATTGGAAATAAAGAAAGGATTCAGCAAATTCAAGGTTTGTATGTTATACTGAATTTCAAGACACACCAGATTTTTGTGGCAGCAGTTGGTCTAGTTATAAGGTTATTGATATTCTAAAAGTTTATTTTATAGATTATTTATGTGTATTTTCAGCTTTTAAAATAAACCATTTTTAATTTGTGTTGTAGGGTTGGTCAATCTTGAGTTCTCATATTTTACACCCACTGATTTATGTTTGCCATCTAATTTTTGTGCGTTCATACTATGCTACACCAAAATTCCATTTTTATACAAATTTTGTTTAAACTATTCTATGTCTTTGTCTACTGGATTAAAAAGCCTTCACAGACATGACAAAATCTACTTTCACTATCATAACACAAGACAAATGTGTTTGTTGAAGAAATCTTTCTTGAACAGGTCTTGATCATTGTGTTCTTTTAACTAAACAGAATGCCAGTAACAAAAAAAAAAATATCTTTTTCCTCAAAAAAATTTCAAAATCTAATTTTGACTTAATGACAAAAATCCTGAAGGAATGGTAAAGAAATTGTGGTCACAAACATGTCCTCTACCAGAATTCACTCTACTCTGGAGAGGTATAGATTGGATAGTAGAAATAATTCTGTCACCAAAATTATTATCAGGCACTGCAACAGGCTGCCCAGGGAAGTGGTTCAGTCACCATCCCTGGAGGTATTTAAAAGACATGTAGATGTGGTGTGTAGTGACATGGCTTAGTGGTGGACTTGACAGCATTAGATTTATGGTTGGACTTGATGATCTTAAGGGTCTTTTCCAAACTAAATGATTCTATGATTCAGCACAGTACATGTTGACTAAAACTATGTATTCGTGCAATGATGTAACCCACAAGCCCAATGTCAGAACGGATTTGGATGCAATATAAAATAGCTTATGCCAAGAAGTTGCTTGTGCTACACAGGAAGGACAGTGTAACAGTGATTGATGACTGACCTTCCACACTGGACTGCTTTATATCCTTATGATGTAAGACTTTTGAAGGCCAGTGTTTCAATGCTGAAATTCTGGCCTTTCAAGTGTCTCATGGGGAAGAAGGGGAGGTTTACTGTGCCTTACCAACCAGGTATATTCAGCGGCCTGCAGCAACAAAGATGTTTACACTGTATCAATTCATCCAATATAAAATCAAAATATAAAACCACATGCTTTATTAATTAGCTTCCACTGTACTCTGTGGTTTAATCAGTAACAAAGACTTGAGCCCAACAAGATACAGTCCTGCCTCTGGGGTGGAATGCAATGCTTTCAGACAGTATAGCGTAGAAATCTGCCCACAGATTGCCTTTCTTTCTCTCTTTTCTTGTCCTTCCTTTGTATTCCTGTAAAAAGTTAATGTGATAATTTCACCAGCACTATTTCCTAATCAGTAAAGAGTATCCTGAGACAGAGCTGCAGAGTTTGTCTGGTCTAAACAGTTTGCATAGCCTGAACTCCACAGTCACACTGGGACTTTGCAATGTTGGGTTTGTTGGTTTATTTTGGCTCTAAGTTGATCATCACTGAATTCTGCCTTCTTGTATTTTACAGTGGTAGGTTTTTGAATAGGACGCACTGTGACCCCTCTGGAATTTTATATCCTTGTAATCAAAGAAAAACCTCTGGCTTAAATAGGTGAACTGTGACTGGTAGAGGGATGCAGATAGAGTTTTAGATCCCCCGGGTCCTACAAATAGGAGCTTTTTTTTTTTAATCCTCTTTCCTGAGTAAGAGACCATGTCACGCTGCCTGTTTTGTTTTAGGAATAGATGGGATGCTCTGGCCCTTCTGTATGAATGGGGAATATGAGAAGAGGAAAACGTGGCTGGATTAGATTTGGGCTGAGTAAATGTTGATCTTTCCTCACCTGCTCTTGACAAGTCTTCACCTCACTGAAACATTTTTATTAAATTTTAATCAAAAGCACAGAAAGGGCTGTTGATTGTAGAAATGTCTAACCCTGCTCTAAGCTTCTCTGCTAGGCCAGTTTATAGATGTTAACAGTGCCACACTGACATTGAGTTTAATGTTGTTTTACAGCCTAGGTGCCCTACAAATTGTCACAGAATCCAAAAGGATCAAGAAATTCTGTGGCTACATAAGTTTGACAGAGGAAAGGGCCCAAGCCTTTATGAGATGCTAAAGACTAATGTGTTCAGAAGGTTCCCTCTGCATTTGTCATTCCTGATGCCAGTCTTCTGTGAGATCACGATTTGGTTATGGGAGGAGGGGGGAGCTTCTGCTGAGACCCCAATTTAAGAGCCTATCAAGTATTTATTTGGGGGAACGTAAGCTTGCATCTCATCCATGAGATCTTTGATCACAAATAGATGGACTGCCTCTCTTTTTGGAAGTCATACACGATCAAAGAGATCCTTTATTTAGAGATGCAAATGCTGCTGTCAAGCCCATAAAATACATACAAATGACAATTTTTTACAGACCTGCATTGTACTTCAAAAGAGCGCTTTTTATTTAAAAGGTCATGACCATCTTGATATCAGATACTGTTATTTGTGAGCGGAAGGTTCAGCAATCTTTTCTTCTTCTAACTTAAACATCATATGAATATGTGTATTAAAGCAAAGCTGAATTTCTTAGAATGAGGAAATGAATTTTTTAACAAATGTTAAAAGGCTAATAAGTTCACAACACTTAGCACCCAGTGAGAATACCAGATTTTTATATGACAATAAAAATTTACCAGATTTCTGAAAGTATGTGATCTCTTGAAAAGAAAAATCATAAGAAACTTGGATCAGATGTCTATTATTTGAAAAACTTTACAGTCCACTAAAGAGTGCTTTTGGCAGGGAAGTAGGAAATGAGTTGGAAAGCATTAATAAACTTTCAGAATACTTGAAAACACCAGCTTATGGTACTTGATCTTTAAGTGAACTCTAGATTGCTTCCATTTTTTTGAAACCATAAGTAGTGCTTAGAAGAAAGATAGTTTATCTAAGTTAAAAAAAAAAAACAAAAACCAGAAGGAGGGGAAAGAAAGTTTAGCTTGGACAAAAGCTAGAAAAGACAGAAAAAGCAGTCCTTGGAAATTATTACTTTTTGGCATTGAGTTTGATTAATACTTTAAGTATTCCACAGAAAGAAACATAAAATTTCAGTAGGATTCCATTTTAATTTCACTTACATGTTACTGAAGTCCATTTTATAATGAATTCATAATAAAATGTCATTAGTCTGGAACAGCAGCACAAGAAAGGTATGTCAACTAGTTGATAACAAGAAAAAGAGGGTACATAAACTTTGGTCATCAAAGAATTGATTCCAGAACAGCAGTTTGTACCACTGGCTTGACAGGCACCGATTTGTTCAGGTATTAAGCCAGATCTACTTTGCTCTTCCATAAAAATGTTAAGTGGTTCAAATTCAGTACAAGGCTACATAGAGCCAGGAAAGCCCAGCGAAAATACTAGCCTCTGAAAAGCACACTTTCTAAAAGGGGTAGCAAACTTTGGAAATCAGCCAGCAACTTTTAAACACTGAGCATTTCCAGAGTTCTTGCTTCTTTTTGCAAAAGGCCTGAAAGCTGTTTATGTACACACAATTATTTTTTTTAATTTTTTTTTAAATGGACCCAAACAAACTCTCAAAAGTCTCTCTCCTTTTATTTAATGTAAATTTATCAAGACTTGACTGTTTTTCCTAAAAGCTTTTTCTGAGGATTGGAAAGCATGTTTTATGTGAACTCAGGCACCTTAATTGAAAGGTGTCTATGAGTGTAGCGAAGCCTTAATAATGCAGTGTTTTATCCAGAATGTTAATTAGGTGTTATGCTAGATGGGTATTAAGAAGAAATAAAAGCAAAACAGTTTTAAGGAGTACGTCTATAAATCTCCTACCTTTCAACTTTCCTTCCTGTGATCTTTTTATCAGTTCTTCTGCTACATTAGAATTTTATAGGATTGAAAAGACTTATGTTCATCATTAAAAACAAAACAAAAATAATTTTCTTGAGAAAAACATTTCTTGGTGACTATGTATGTCATAATAAACAAGCATGAGATCAGGACAGCAGCTTTCCTTCCGTCTGCTAAGTGTCCTTAGCATAATGCAAATAAGACCATTCTTTGTGACTGTATCGAAGCAGCAGCCAAAGCAGATTTGAACAGATAAACTCTGTGCAGTAGAAGTATTTAGGTATAAATCTTTAAATGCTAAAATAAACCACTTTTGTGTGTTTATTTTCTATTTATGCTGATACAATAGGTATCAGGCTGCCTAGATAATTAGATGCATATGACTACTTTCTGCACAGAATAGAAGTTACTTTAGGTGAACTCGGACACAACATCTCTAAAGGATTTGAAAAAGCTTTCAGAAAATACTGTATCAGAGTTCTTCTGTTTTAAATGGCATGGGAATCCATTCTACTAGAAGTAGTAATGAGCTAGTAATTTGCAATATTTGCAACATAGGAAGAGAAAGGAAAGCTGATTGTAAAAGACTTAAGAAGAAGAAAAATGAAGAGATGGAGGTGGACACTATTCAATAACCACCCAGAGTCTATTACTTCTTGCCATGAGGCTAAGGAAAGTCAGAGCAACTACTGAACATTTTTTTCTACTGCTCTTCAAATTCATCCTAATTATAAGCTTACAGTCACCAGGGAGATATTTTGGTTAGCAAGTTTCTTTTAAATTACAAGTTGCTTACTAAGGCTTTGAAATTTTGATTTTAAACTGGTATAGGAAAAAGGAGAGTTTTAACCCCAAAATAAGATTGTTAAAACATTGTATATCTGAAAACACAACTGTGGAGCGTAGAGCACAGAGTTTTGTGTTTGTCCTCCGTCATTTATACTCTTATGGTAAACCACTATCACAAAATTCTGATGAGCTAGCAGTGGTGTGGGATTATAAACCTAATCATGACTGCCTTGTTTTTGCTAGAGCGGGGCCCTGCATGTTTAGTACCACTGAAGTCACTGAAGGAGCAGACTCCTAATGGACAAGTTGACAGTGACACACATCATTAGATAAAATGGTGCAAATATCTTTGACACAGACAGGCAGGCAGAAAGACAATAGGGACAGAGAGATTGATTTGAGTGGCACTGTTGTTGGAAAAAATACCAGTGGTTTAATCTGAATAATAATTATACCTAACATCTCTGCTTGCCGTCTTAATAGCATTAGTGTAATTCTTTCTGTGCCACTCTGTGAAAAGCTGACTTTCCAAGGCCATGCATTCCTCAGGCATCACTTAGCAGAAGGCCAAAAATGTATGAATTTTTTAAAAAAGCCTCCATTTTTTCTTCAGAATGATGACTGAGCCCAGAGGTGACCCTTATACACAATTGCAGTTATTCAGGTCTAAAAAGCCAGCAAATTCACATGTAACTATATCTTCCAGCTTCAACAGTAGGGCAGACTGTCAGCTCCCTCATCTGTCAGCACTTGTTCAGGCTAGTAAATGAAGACTGGTGCATACTAGCAATATCTATTTGCTACAGGATACTCACTCAAGAAAGTCACGAAAAGGAGTTTCAAGCAAGGGCCAAAACCAATCAGTCATTCTCTCCTGTCAGTGATAAGAAAATCAACATAAAAGAGAGAGGTGCTTGTCCCAAAGGTGGTATCAGTAGCAAACTGTCACCAAATAAAAATAGTTAAAGTCCTAATGACTGTACTAATTCAATACAAATAAGCCAGGTTCTAGTTAGCTTAGTATTTCCTCTTTCTAGGCCTTAGGCAGGAAAAACAGATGTCTTACTGTTCAGAGGAAAAATTATATGTAACTTTTGGCAGGGGAGGGGAAGAAATGCACAAATGGTGGGACACTGAGAGGCATCTTTTGTCCTAGGAGCCAAAGTCCCTGAAAAGCATACTATATCTCATTAATTAGAAGAAATCTTCCTGCCTTTTTCTTCTCCACTTTGTGGAAGACTCGGGCACAGCTAAAGTCCTCCCCATGCTCAGTGTATATTTAATTTTTCACTGGTGTACCTTAAGGCAATGAAGAGCTGTGCCATCACCCAGAGAGACTGAAGGAGGACGGTGAAGTAGAAAGTGTGCAATGCAGAGGAGCTGTGCTCAATATGCAGTCTCTTCCAACAGGGAAACTGGCTGCTTGTTGAAAGCACGCCTTTCTATTGCCCAGCACCGTAAATTGAACCCCTCCATAGCCAAAAATTAACAGTAAAAACCCACTGCTCTTACCCGATATGATTTTATAACAGACTTTTCATGGTTCAAAAAGACCACAGAAGGTCCAAGACAGTGAAAAAAGAAAGGTTAAAAGTCTTCAAATCAGGAGTGGATTTGTAGAGATTGACTGACTAAGGCTCCACTGATGCTGTCCCATCTAACATGTATGATCCCAATTATATTAAGTGCTGCTGTACATCTCTTCACATCTAGACTGAGACTGTATCTGGCTCTGTAAATTGACCATGCTTTTCCAGTACCATGTACGGTGCTTGATTCAACTTAATCAGATATGTTAAAAGGAAAGATGTTTTGATAGTTCCTTCCAACTTGTTACACATATGATGTTATCCCCTAATATTTTAGAGACATTTACGTACATAAAGTATAAAGAGGAGTCTATCGACTCTGTGGATAATTGAAATCTAAATACTAAATCAACCCACACTGTTTGTTGTGATGTAATTCCCTCTGGAATAATCCATTGTGATGTCACATGGAAGATGCCAAAAGAACTATGCGTGAACTAACATGGTAATGAAAAAGCATGGAGCCAGATTAGTGTAGCTCACTACCCATGTAGTACATATAGTACCCATATCTTGCATCTCTCTCAGGCAAGTTGTCCAAGAAGCAGCACTGTGATACCATGACTCTGGAGCTCCTGTAGATCACATTCTTCCCCCAAGACTTACTCATCAACAGAAGATTAAAAATGAAATGTTTGTCTTTCTACATATAAATATCCAGGAATTAAAAACAATTTAAAATATTTGAGTATCCTCCTCCCTCCCCCTCTTCCAAAATAATCACAGCTTTATACAATAATTTTTAATTAGAAGTCAGTGAGTATTCTCATTTTAAATTGTCTGTCATAAAGGTGTTGTCTACATTGGTAATGTGTATCTGGAAACAAGGTTTGATAAAAATATATATGAGGGAAGGGTTCTGTAGTTGACATTAAAACAAAAGATAAAATCCCCCTTTCTGTGTATTCAAACTCCCCTTCTCCTAATGCTTTTTCTTACACTGTCTTTGGAACATTAAAAAAAAAAAAAACCACGCCAAAAAAATTCAAGTGATGCTTTCCGGCTGCTCTATTGAACTCCCATTCCTCTTTAATTTTTCCCTGCCAGCTTCTTGCACTGACGTCAGTAATTTACCTTAGATTTAACTTGCTTCTCACCCTGCCTCTATGAACCCTTACACAAAAGATGTTCAGAAAGACACTGTGGTATAGTGATTTCATTCAACCTAGATGTTTGTTTTCCACAGTTCGTTTGGATCTAGCTTCCAAAACTTGCACTCTTCAGAGAGCTCAGAGAAAGGATGCTTTTACCGTACAGACTGCTGCCACTGCCATCCTGAATATAGATGCTTCCTGTTGTGTTTCGTCTTTCAACCTACAGCACCCAGATGGCTCAAACTATGGGCCTTTTTGTCTCCCCCAGGCTTTTCCTTCACAGGGAACATTGTGGTTGCCCTCTTGCCCAGCTCTGAGATCTTGGCCACCTGAGCATGGTAAGTAGCCATGAAGAGGGGATGAAGGTTACTGTATAACTGCATTTCTCAGAAACTACAGCCCTGATGATGGAAATAAGCATCATGATGAGCATGATGTGCCACAGGTATTATGCCTCCACATTTTTCTGTGGTATAACTCTTCATTCAAGATAAGCTATAATATATCTGGGACACTCGTGGTACAGTCTAGAGGAACCACATCAGAAAGCAAAACCTGAGGCAGAGTTTTTAAGAACTGTTTTCCTCACTTTCTTTCTGCCAGACAGAAAGCAGCAGATGGTCAACCATTTGTTACACTGTCAAACCATCAGATGTCTTGAAGATCTGCACTGCTTTCTGGTGAAGTCATGTAAGATGCTGGGTCTGGAGCACGAGACTTATGAGGAGATGGTGAGGGAGCTGGGGTTGTTTTGCCTGAAGAAAAGGAGGCTGAGCTCCTTTTGCTCTCTATAAGTACCTGAGAGGAGGTTGTAAAGAGGTGGGAGTTGGTCTCCTCTCCCAAGTAATACGCAATAGAAGAGGAGGAAATGGCCTCAAGTTGCACCAGAGCAGGTTTAGGATGGATATTAGAAAATATTTCTTCACAGAAAGGTTTATCATTGGAACAGGCTGCCCCAGGGAAGTGGCTTAATCACAAACCCTGGAGGTATTAAAAAAGACGGGTAGACTTGTTGCTTAGGCACATGATTTATTGGTAATTTTAGCAGTGTTAGGTTAACAGTTGGACTCGATCTGGAAGGTCCCTTGCAACCTAGACAATTCTATGATTCTAAGCTAAAAGCATTTTTTCAAAGTGGTAAATTCTTCAAGGTATTAGAGATTTCCCAATCACTTCACAGAGTGGCAATTTCCCTTTTACATGTTTATGAACAAGTGAAGTGAAAGGCCATACGTGGTGATCAATCAGTCTTATCATTTGCATATTACAGCCAGCCACCTCAAATGAAATTTTTAAGACCTTTAGAAAAGCATCCCCTTGAATCTAATGCAAAACTGGTAAGTTCCTCCAGTAGTAACAGTTCCTACCTAATTTCAAGTCTGATTCTGTCTTCTTTTACTGCTAAGAAATAGATCTTTTTCTTTCTGCACTGGAATGAAGATCAATTTACTATTGTGTTTTCACATCTCATGTGGACGATTCCAGGCTTAGCTCAGGTGATCTCTTAAATTTTCTCTTTGATAAGGTAAATAGACTGCTGGGGTCTTTCAGCAGGAAGAATATTTTCCAGTCTATAAATTATTTTCATGGTATGACTCAACCTTCAGAAAGCTTTCCAGTTCATCAATATCCTTCTTCTGTTGTGGATGCAAGTAGTAGGTACAGGGTTGCAGCAGTCAAACTACCAAAGTGAGATACTGAGGTAAACACACCTGCCCACAATTATTTCAAATTCAGTGTTTAAATATCAAAAAACTGCACAGACTTGTTTTAGCTACAATGCCATGTAAACAATCAGTCTATTATTATCCACCATGACACATAATCTCTTTTTTGAAATTGTTGCAGATTGGGCCAAATTGGCCAAGACAAGATGACAGATGCTCTCCCCCACCTCTCACTCCAAGGAGAGAGAGAGTTATGAGTTTAGGAAAAAACTAAACTACTTTTATGAAATATTAATAACAAAATAAAAAAGGAAATAATGAAATACATACCATATACACAAAACCGTATTAAGCTCCCAGGGAGGTGTCACCTGCAGACACTGGGAAAGTTCCAGCCTGGATTCAGTGAGGAATGAGAACTGGATTCAAGAATGCTTTTAGCGGGAAGCAAAGGTAGACAAACTGACAGGGTCATCCTTAGGCACCAGTCACCAAAAAAAAAAGGTATGAAAGAGGAGGCAATTTCTGATCCCTTGGCCTTTATACTGATCATGGCAGATGGGATGGAATACCCTATTGGTCAGTTTGGGTCACCTGACCTGTCCACTCCTCCCCACAGATGCAACCCCTCCATGGAGTAAACAACCAAGTCAGTCGACCCTGATTGCTATAGGAATAAGTAAGAGCAGGACCATTTCTCATTGAATAGGAGGCTGGTCTTGCTTTACCCTAAACTAGGATGGAGATGTTAGTCCAAGAACAGAACCTGCAATCCTGTATGACCTGAATTATTTCTTCCTAGGTATTTGAGTTTCTATTTTACCATACCAGAAAATATGCTACAGGTGGTTGTGCTAAAGTTACCAGCAAACCAGAGCACTCCGCCTAAGAAAGCTATTGTCTTCATTATTATCAAACCAGCAGTTTTTGTATTTGCGGTCAATACCAGCCATAACACTTCATTTTCCATGTACTTAATTTAAATCCTAAATGGGATGGGACAAGCACTAATCCCTGTAGTAGTCCTTGAAAGACACATGCAGTTAGTGATGAGTGTTGGCCAACAGCTTCGTAATGAAAATGCCCTGCATTACCAGGTAAGTTCGAAGACCACACACAGGTAACACAGGTTTTATTATTTTTACAATTTTTTTTTAAAAAGTACTACCAAGATGTTACGAACAACTGAAAAAAGGTAGTATATCCCTAAAAGAAAATCATACAGAGAGGAGAATCCACTAAAACCAACAACAATAGCAAAGCGTTTCATGAGTTGAGTGGCACTGTTAATAACGCATAAAATGTTCTCAACAAATATATGTAGAAATATACTGAGAGCTATGAAGACCAGGGCACGATACTAAGAAAAGATGTACCTTCTGCAGTGGGGCCAAAAGCATGGAAGAAGCGTGTTCAGTTACCTGTGAACCAACCAAAAATAGTTCACACACCTTCACTCATCAATGTCCAGATCAGCACTCAGTATGCTGATTTTTACAGATCAAGTTTATAAACATCTTTGTGCCCTTTTTTTCCCCAATTAATTTTCAATTAATAAAATGGATCTAATTATTATACATTGTTCTCATTTCTTTCTTTCTTTTGATAATTTATTCATTGTTTGGGGGGTTGCTACATTTTTATAACTTCTTTCATTTGCCCTGTAAGCTAGCTTGCTGTTTGCTTTGAGTTTTGACTAGGCTGAATTTTTGCCCATAGCATTTTAGACATCTAGCTAAAAATTATTAAATAGTAGTAATAATCATTGAGACTTTTCCAATTGAGTTCTGTCTCCCAGTTGATTTGTCTCATAATTGTTTTAAGCTTTGTTATACTGACCCTTTTAAGCGCCAAGTGTATATCACACTAGTATGTCTTTTATTCTGTTTGCATACAGCGGTGAAATCAAGTTGTAGTCATTTGCACCTTAGAAACCACTAATTTTTTAGTTCTGTGATCAGGTCCTCTTTATCTGTCAAGATGAGGTATAAGACAGAATTCCTCTGTGTAGGATGAAACGCTCTCTAAGTCAAGAAATTGTCATCTATAATTTTTAGAAATCCCTAGGACATTTCAGTACTGGCAGCCTGAGAAACCCCAGCATACGTCAGGCAGATTGAACTTCTCCCATCCCCCTTCCTTTTCTCTAATAAAACAGTTTTTCTTCCTACACATTATAGCTAGGTGCTTGAGGGCTATCCATCGCATGGAGAAGAAGAATGCAAAAAGAAAAGAATAAAAATTATCCTGATAAATATTGAACCAGAAAAGGGGATGCTAGAAATGATGATCCGCTGTGGTCCTAGATTTTTTGCCTTGCTGATTTTCCTCCTCTGCTTCCTCCTGAACACCCATGGAAATAAAACACCCCCATTTTGACAGGTTTAGGACACACATTCTTTATTTTTTGCCTCCCAAAGGCGGAAAGAACAACAGAGAGTGTACCAACACAGAAGCTATTCCAAACCATCAAAGCAGCTGTCTCTAAAAAGCACCTAAATAATACATTTGTTCTGAATATATATATGTGATAATTTATTATATTGTCATATTGATTCATTTGCCTTGAGACCATATCATTTAAATTGGAACTGGAAGTTTTTCCTTCCTAACAGTGAAATTACGAGTAATGAGGAGAAGATGGAGTTTAGCTGAATTTTGGAAATGTGGGGCTGAGGCCTCATTCTAAACATGTCTGGTTTTATTCAAAACAACCTTCCCTTTCACTGTCTTTGTGATTTGTATCATTACTTTTACCTTTATCTCTGATATCACTCTGTCTTCAAAACTGGATTTCTAAGCATGCTAACAAGTGAAAGTTCGGGGGGGGATGTTGGTGATTTTGTTGGTTTTTTGTTTGTCTTATTGAGGTGGCTAAAGAATTATAAAAATAAAATAGAAAATAATAGCCAGAAATAAAGACAATAAACATGTTAAATACCTAAGGAATTTAAGTTGTCTGCATCATATAAACTACATATACAGATATTTAAAGATATATGGGTAAAGCATTGATAATCACATTAATGAGATCCTGAAAAGCTGAGGATTAAAGTGATGAAGTATTGAAAGACTGGAAAACTGAAAACAGTACTTGACATTGAATAAGTAGATGAAGAAAATTAAGCTTCTCTCAGTGCCCGCCACTGGTGAGATCATCACCATGGGAGCTCGATATGGGTCGTATATGTATAATATACATATTTCATTATTTCATTATTAATATTACACTCTTTTATTTTCTTATTTTATTATTACTCTTTCCTTAAAGTAGTTGAGTTCTTTACAACTCATAGGACTCTTTCTTCCTCTCTCTTCTTTTCTCTCCCTCCTTCTCGGAAGGGCAGAGAGGTTAAAGAGGAATCTGTCATTCGGTTTAGTGTCTAGTCTAGCCTAAACCATGAGAGTGGTGTGCAAGTGAAATCTGCCAGCCAGAGCAGAAGGGCATGGGCGCCTCTCTCCTCCCCTCCACTGAAGTGGTGCTGGGGCAGCATGATGCAGCCCCTCAAAGCCCAGGCATCAGAGCTCATCCAGGAAATCCAAGCAGTAGGGTTGGGCAGGGAGCCCACGAGGAAGGAGCTGTGATGTGGTCCTTTCCAAAACCTGAGCAGCAGCATCCCTCACTGTCCCTTACTAGAAACCCGGCTTTGAAGACAGCAGAGTCTGCTACGTACCTGAGTTCCTTGTTCTTCTTGGGTTGTTGGATTTCCTCAGTTCCTTTTCTCTGAGAGCTCTCTTTCCAACTTGCTCCTCTTCCCCTCTGGTTGCCCGTCACTCCCCTCTTCACAGCTTGTTTTTCATTTTCTACTTGCTTATGAGGAGCCTGGCAACCTTTCCATTCAAGAATATTGTTAGACAGGGAGAGAACCATGATAAACTTGAACCAATTCTGCTCTTCACCGACACTAACTCATTTTACCTTCTCTCCTCAGACAAGCTCTTCAGGTCTTCGCTTTCTGGAGCGACTGGAGACACCTGCAGGTATGGCCACCTCCCTCCCTCCTTGCCCTTTTGTTAACAGTCCCTTCAGGAGCAACCCCCAATGCCTGTGGGAAGTGCCGCAAGGAGAGAAATGCTTTTCTGTGCCACTTTCCCTCACAGCAGCCAGAGGTGTCTGGCAGAGAACACAATTTTTTCAAGGAGGACATCACTTTGCAGGCTAGTCCTGGCCTTTGCCAGTCGCCACACTTACTCTTTCAGTCCTGCCAGCTTCTCCTGCCTGCTGGTCTTCTGCAGGGCACTCATCCACTCTGCGCAGAGGTCTGCCTCCAGGAGCTTGGAGGGGATCTTACGGAGGAAGTCCTGCAAGGCCAAGGGCTTTGCGTGAGACTTTGAGCACTCCCACTGGGAGCACAGGCAGCATCCCTGTCTGGCTGGCTGGCTCAGGAGCCGGTGGCTGGGTTTCAGCTCCTGCTCTTGCAGGTGCCCATCGACACTGACACGGCTGGGAGCTGTCGGGCTCCATGTCAGCAGGGTTCCTTCAGGATGATGGCCAGCAGGTGTGCAGGCTGGCTTTCGAGGTGGACCTCTGCTCCGCTGTTCAGGGCCTCCCTGAGTTCCTGGGAGGCATTCTCGCCAGCTGCCAGCCAGAAGATTCCCTCCGTGGATGGCCCGTGCTCTTGCAAGAGAACCAGTAGGTCCTGCAGGGCAGAGAGGAGGAGAGTTGCTTGCTTGGCTGGAGACAGACCTCGGGGCAGGTGAACCTGTCTTAGGGGCAGGAACAAGTATGGACAGCTCTGCAGTTCTCCCTGGGGCAAGATGATGGTGGGTAACATGGGGAACAGCTGGCTTTGGTCCCACCTGGGTCCCTCTGCTCGGGCCATGGCCTCTCTGGAGGAGTCAGAGAGATGGGCACCTGCTGGCCAGGCATGCTTGCCTGGATGGGCTGGGGCAGCATGCCGTCCTGGCTGCAGAAATCTGCCAGGGGCTCACTGAAGAGAGCCCCTGCTGCCACCAGAGCCTGACAGCCTGGGCGCTCCTGCAGCAGCCGAGGTCCCTCACCGTGCAAATGGCCAGGGCAGATAGCTCATCCACCTATGGGTCCTGCCTGCTGCCAAGGAAAAGAGAGCAAAGAGCCGTGGAGGAGAAGCACCAGGTGAGCACTCCCGCACCCTCTCAGCGCTGTCCCCCCACCGCTGAAAGCAAGCGAGAGGAATCGTTTGGGAATGAGGGGCTCTGGGGACTCAGCTCTCTCCTGCCATGGAGCCATGGGGACAGATGTGCCCTGTGGGAAGGGCAACAGCAGCCCCAGTGCAGCATGAGTGCCCGCCTGAGAGAGGAGAAGGGCTGTCCTGTCCCTGGCTTCTCCAAGCTCACCAGCCATATGGCTAAATCCTCCTTGGTTGCCAGAGGGGACAGGTGGTGGCCGCTGCTTGGGACCAGGCTGCAAGAAATGCTCTGTGCTCAGCAAACAGCCCCACAGCAGAAAGGGCCTGCAGTGAGCTGCGTTGGCCCCTGGACATGTGAGAGGTGGAGACAGAGCAGATAGTGTCAGGCATGAGAAAGGCAGCTGCTGCAGGGCCTGGCTGTGCCAGCGAGTCCCCAAGCCATGTGAGGGAGCTCACCTGGAGCCATGGCAGCAGTTCACCTGGGCCTCTCCCCAGTATGCCCATGTCTCTCTTGTACTGGGGAGCCCAGACCTGGGCACAGCACTGTGATCATGACCTCACCAGTGCTGAGCAGAGAGGAAGGCTCACCTCCCTCCAGCTGCTGGAAAGGCTTTGCCCAGTGCAGCCCAGGGTACCACTTGCTGCCACCTTTGGGCAAGGGCACCTTGCTGGCTCCTGGTCAACTTGCTGTTCACCAGGGCCACTGGGCCTTCTGCACCATGCTGCTTTCCAGCAGCTTTAGAGAATCATAGACTCAGAATCGTCTAGGTTGGAAGGGACCTTTCAGATCATCGAGTCCAACCATTAACCCAGCACTGCCAAAACCACCAGGAAACCACATCCCTAAGCACCACATCTACCTGTCTTTTAAATACTTCCAGGGATGGCGATTCCACCACTTCCCTGGTCAGCCTCTTCCAATGTTTGATAACCCTTGCGGTGAAGAATTTTTCCCTAATATCCAGTCTACACCACCTATGGTGTAACGAAGCCATTTCCTCTTGTCCTATCACTTGCTACTTGGGAGAAGAGATCGACGCCCACCTCTCTACAACCTCCTTTCAGGTTTTCAGCTTTGCCTTTTGGAAGGAAGGAAAGGAAGGAAGGAAGGAAGGAAGGAAGGAAGGAAGGAAGGGAGGGAGGGAGGAACGAAAGGGAGGAAGGAAGGAAGGAAGGGAGGGAGGGAGGGAAAATACAGGAGAGAGTGAGCAGCGCTGCTATGCCTCCTCCTCATGCACTGTATATTTGCAAAGATGAGTGCCTGAAGAAGGACATATTGGATGGCTGAAAATTGAGATAGAGGAGCACACACATATTTTATCTTTGCATCTGCCACTGGTATTTTACAAGAGTTTCTACCTGGCTTTTTTGACTCCTCCTTTCCATCAGTCCCTTGGCATGTATTGTGGCTCAAAGCAAAGCATCACCACTTTACACTTCAAGAGCAAGGTAACATCATGCTCAGTGCCCAGACACAAGTCAGGACCTTATCACTCACCAGCTGAGCACAGGGCTAATGGAAAGGCAGAAGAGAACAAAGGCATAGCAAGATAATGAAAATATTGACCAGTGGCCTCCTGTGATGGGCAATAATGCAGTGATTTTCTTTCTCAGATAAGAGGAAGCAGTAACATACTGGATTCTTTCCTTGTCAGGACCTTTTCTTGGATCCAGGTGTTGCCTCAGGTTTGCTATGAGAAAAAACAAAGCTGGAAGACAGAAAACACAACCCTTGTTTGACGGAAGGGAAGACTCATCCAAACAGTGAGATTGGCCAGATATACATTTTACATATGAAGAAATGCTAGGAACTGCAGACAGTCAGTGCCATGTATTACAGAAAAGGGAATAGGCACATATTGGTCCTTCCATCCTCTTACAAATAAATGATTCTGTCAGTACATCTGAGATGGCTTTGTTTGCAGACATCTGGGATGCCTGCTATCGTTTCCTAATTGCATTTAAATAATCCTTTATTTATTAAGTGGTTTGGTTGCAGTATACAGCGGGACATTAGTGATATGGAAAAGAGAAAGGGCCACAATTTTGCAATCCAATGTGTTAGCAGAGACTCTAAGTCTGTATAAAGCACTGGCAAATTGACATCTGCTCATACAACAGCACCATCAACTCCAGTGAGTAACTCCAGAGCAAATGCTGATCTGCAGTTCTCAATTAACCACAGAGGCAGGTAAATGAATGGCAGGGAAATTGTCAGAAAGACCACAGTAAAGTCTAGAGATCTATTGTTTCTCTCTTTTGAGTGCACGGGGATTTTTTTTCTTTTTTTTTTTCCACAAAAAAATTTTTATGGATTTTTTTTTCTACAGTCCCTCAGTTTTGCCATAGTGTTAAGCTTCTGGAAGTTGGGAGTGTAATTACTTAAGGCAGCAATTGCTGAGGATATGAAGTGAGGCTTTGCCCATGAAGAGAAGATGGCATTGCCTCTGAAACACTTCAGATGCTCGGAGAGTTGCACCTGGATTTCCATTCTCTGCTGACTCCTGCAAGATCATTGCAAGACCTGCAGATCAGCCGTGCAATTTCTTTCCCCTGTTGTCACTGACACTTATGTATTTCATTCTGAAAGGAGCTCAACCCCATCAGACATCATACAGGGCTCAAATAACTATAGAGACGATTTAAGTATCTGGTACTTTGGGAAAAGCCTGTTTCAAAACTCTGGTTATAACTGGCAGAAAGGGGTGTGTTTGCATCAATCCAGAGAGAGCTGATCTGCTGGAGAAGCAACAAGGACGGAATGTTGGATGCAGCTGATCTGGAGTTATTAACCTGATGGAAACTGCAAGCTAGTCATGTGTGAGCCAGACTGATAAGAAAGAGTAATCTACAGTGTACTTGCACTGACCAAAGAGCAGCAGTGGGTGCTCCCTTTGTGTATTGAGCAAATTGTTTCAGTATCTGTTCACCAAGAATGAGCAGCTGTAAATAAAACCCGGAAGGTTTTATAGTATGGAACATGCTGTCCAGCATAAACGACTCCTTAGCTTCAGTTCATGGAAATGGGATTCATGGGATATATGCTGGCTTGAAAGCACCTAGAACAAGGAATCAGCTAACACAGAGCTGTCAGGAGGAAATTCAGTCAAGCCAACTTAATCTCTTTCTGCAAAAGCTGAACAGATCTCTCAGCAGAGACAACAGACATCTCATATTTGGGCTTCAGTGAGGTTCTTACATGATGTTTCTGGGAGATGGCACACATTTGCATTGTACTGGCTGAAATAGTCTTTCCTTACCTTTGCTTGCTACATTTTTGTGGCTTGCACTCGTGTTGTGACAGTGACTTGTGTAGAGGAATAACAAGAAATTTGTTTCCTCCTGTTTCCTCCAAATTTGTTCCTACCTCAGTTTGTGTCATCAGGACTCATTTTGATGATTTCTATTCATCTCTAGAAGCAGGAGGGATTGTTATCACAATTCTGTGTCCATTCCCTGAGGATCGCTAAAATAAAATCAAAAATACAATCACAAATACAAAACTACATTGTTCAAGTTTGCATAAAAAGCTTTCTTTTGAAGTAAGCCATTTCTTTTTAAATGTTTGATGAGTGCTGCTGCAAGATGAGGCCTATTTGGAGACACATGCACAATATACCAAATATATATTATGAGAGTAATATAGCTGTAGATAGTTTATCAAATCCATTAATTACAAGTAGAAACATATAATTTGGAGGATTGGATTTTTCCTAATAATAAGAATCATCATTTGGGATTTATGAATGAGTTGTAAGAGTAAAATGATGAAAATGATAGCTGTATTTGATAAATTAAACAGTTCTACAATAACATCTACATAATTTTTAAAATATCAGGAAACCTGTGCCCTGTTGACATAGTCCAAGAAAAAATAATATTAATTTCCCTTTCTTTTTATTAAATTTTCAGTTCTTGAACTGAGGACACATATCATTTTACTGTTTATCAAAGGTCACATGGAATTGCGTATGAAACTAAATGCATTGTGCTGGCCTTAAATTTGCAATTAGAATGGTATGTTTAAATTGAAAAATAATATCTGAAGCATAAGATTAAATGGAGAAATGATAAACAGGTGAAAACTTGCTAAGAAAATTATTAAATTAGTATCAAATTGTGTATTCCTTGACTATTTCAAAGCGCTCTAAGTAAAGTAACTGGTAAGGGCTGAATAAGTTCTCCTTCATGTATATGGCATATAGGGAGGGAAATTTCTAAGAAATTAGAAAAATCCAAAGAAAGCAGAAATTAAAAAATTCCATAAAAAGACAATGGTGTACAACTTTTTCTTCAAGTGAAAGTGTGAAAATCTATTTAAATAGGTAATAAAAAAACTAATACATTTACATTACTACTATATTACCACTCTATCACTGTGTAGAAAAGGCCACTAAAGTACTGTAGTTCTGAAAATGCCATTTTGGATACAGAAAATCCTCTAAGGTTTCAGTTGAAAAAGTATTGCTCTTTCTGAGACTTGAGACATGACCTGTACAGGGTCCTTACCATGTTATATCTAATAGATATGTCCTGATCCCCATTTTTTTGAGGAACATCATGACATCAGACTGTGTTCCATTCAAATGCAGGAAGTCTCACTATGAAGGTTTATTAGAAGCAGAATAGATTACAAAAGCAACAAATGATGCTACTGTTCAACACTTCTATTTCAGCTGATCCAAAACAGTTGAGCCTTTCCCACTCTTAATGCCATTTGGAGTAATATGCCTTGCTGAGGAAGGAATGATGTACAAATTTACAAAGAAAACTGGTATTGGAATTTTGTAATATTATCAGTCTCCCACAACAGCACTCCATGGTAATTTTATTCTATCTCTCCAGTAGCCTAACCTCTACATCATAACTGATTTTAATAGCCTCATGACTCAAATGAAAAAATATAATAAAAAGGCAAGAGTTTTGTGCTGTGGTTGTCAATGAAGTTACTATGAAAAAGAAAGAGGTGGATCATGCTTGCTATATGATTGGTACTTGCCTCAGATCCCTCAGATTGAAATGTTACCACTTTGTTTCTTTGAACTGTGACAGATCAGTGTAACAGCAGTGTGCATTTTCTAGAGAACTCTTTCAGGAACTTTTCAGACTGCCCATCTCTTCTTTTACACCTTTCCCTTGCATGTTCAATTCCAAATATTTTTCTTGACCTTTTGGCCTGCAGCTTCTTGCCAGAAACTTTGCAGAGAAAACCTAGAGCTCTGGCTCCTGTTAACCATAGACATGATGTAATCCTGCCTACATTACTTCACTATTTTTTTTCAGTATGTATATACATATTCTTCTTAACTAGTCATCTGGGGGAGGATGTGAGACCATTTGGTGAGATTGGACCAGAATGGAATTTAAGGGTCGTTTTTATAAGCAAATGGACGGCTGCAGTTAACTCCGTGTGAGGAACCAGTCCACAGACATTTGTCTGAATTTCAAATCCTTGGAGTACAGTTTTAAATATCTATGTTTATGCATATATATAATATTTAAAAGGATAAAAAAACCCCAAATTAAAATGAAAGCTAAGATGGTACAGAAGTACTCAGTGATTGCAAGCACTTCTGGGCTTCCAAATACATCCATCAAATCCATGGGCACTACAAACTCACAGGGGTCAGAATGTTTGGATATTATTAATGTAACTATCAATTCCAGAAACCAGTCTTATCTGTTATAAAATCAAGACACAGGGTTAAAGTTTCAGAAGTCTTTTTCTTTTGTGGATTTCAAAGAGAAATTCCAAAGTTTTAAATGACATTCATTTTAATGTTC
>VXAK01005268.1:10378-87580 GCA_013399435.1 Arenaria interpres | reverse complement strand
TTCTTTTTTTTTTTTTTCATAATGTTAACTAGACTAATTCAGTACAAAAAATGGCAAAGTTTGTACACGTGGTATCTGTACCCTTGGACCAATAGCAACAGATGCATCAGTAATTTTAGAATAGCCTTTAGAATAGCCTCCCATTGGCCCATGCAGTGGATTTTGGATGCAGAATTTGGCAAGAAAAAAAATCATCGTTTCTGCAAAGAACAGTATAAACTGCTGAGATTTATATTTGATAGATTTGTACATACCAGTAAATACTTTATAACCTTTGATGTTTTAAGACTGCCAGGCTAAGAAAAAGGAGTATGCTTTTCCCTTTAAAGCAAGTGTAACTTTGCATTTTGTCCCAATATGGCAGAGCTGGTTGGTGTTTTTCCTTTTGGTTTTCTGAATTCATGGGTGAAACTTACTGGATTAACTGTTGCCCTAAGACTTTCAGAAAGTTTATGGTGGTAGTCACTGCTAATTTAAGGAAGGCAGTATTAAATATTTGTATTTATCCTGAGGAGCTTTTGATCATAACGCCATCCCACTCCATCTCAGAAGCCAGCATTTTTCTCCCGTCTGTATCAACAGTCCCAACTTCTTAGAAGTTGGAGATCATAAATAAGTATTTAAAGATATCTTAAATCTGTTTAGTTCCACAGATTCCTCTCTATTACCCTCCTCCATGCCACACACATGCATGCAAAGGGAGAGCTTGGTGGCCCCATAAAATCTCAATATTGACCCGAAGGCCCTCTGAAAATCTGCTTTGAAATCTTGGTTTTATTTTCTTCACGTTTTTAATGGGTAAAGTTCATATTCACAAGTATTTAAAAGGTGTGGATCAGCACCTTATTTGCAGGGTTATTTAAAGTCCTTGGTGTTCTCAAATCTGCTCTGAGTTGTTTTTTTTTATTGGGTTAATTATAGTGGGATTTTCTTTTTTTTTTAATCAAAAAGTATTTCTTTGTCCTTATGCCTAAATCTTGAAAATTCCCAGGAGAGAAATTTTCACATTCTGGAGTTGAGGACAGAGTTCTGCAAGACGCCTACTGTGTTTGGCTATTTCCATCTTAATAAGAAGGGCTTTATGTCTACTAAACCACTATTTCTATGTTTTTATGGAATTGGGCAGTGCCCAGTTCCATAAAAAGCCATTGTACCATAGCTGTAGCAGCAGCATTTCTGCAGATCAGCTACATGGAGTGGTCTGTAGTCATTTGTGAAAGAAGTTAAAAATTGAATGTAGAATCTTCAGGAAAAGTAGCTTTTCTTAGAAGTGAAGAAAAACTGCAGTTGGTTAGGTTTGCTTATATGGTTTGTCTCGAGTATTTTTTATGTTCACAGTCACTCAGGCATCTCAGAGAATGAGAAGATAAGGAAAAAATCATCTATCTGGAACTGTGAATTACTTTAGTATTTTCTCAATCACTACTGAAATTCTCTGAAGTGTATTCGTATTTAGTGTAAACTCACTTCATGTTCAGCCTAGCATCTTGAAGCTTGTATCTGTAGGCTTAAAGCTACTTTTTTTCTGTAGGTTGTGGATGTCATTTAATAGTTTCTTGTGTTTATAATCTCTTTATCCTGAATATTTCCATATTGACTTAAATGATAGTAAAGGAAGGTTTTTGTGTTGCTATTTCAGTGCTGGGAAGTGGTAGTCAGGTAGAATTTGGTATCTTAGCGGTCCCTTTGGCACCTGTCACATCTCAAAACCCTTCAGTGCTTTAAAAAATTAAAGTCAGTAGCATAGATAGCTACCAACATTAGAAGGGCTACCGTGTGCTTAGCTTCCAACAATACTCAAGATATTTTAAACTCTTATAATGAAATAGTAATTTCTCTTGCAGTACTCCCTAAGTATTTCTGAGGCAGTTAGGACAGCCCGATAGAAAGTAGAGGGGTTAATATGAAAACAAAATGACCTTAACACAAGTGATGTTTCTTCTTCAGCAGTTTTGTGTTCACTTTATAGTGTTTGGAAGAACATCAGGCTATGGACAGAAACTACTCATGTATCAATATAGTGGTTTTAAAAATATAACAAAAATGAGTCTGTTAAGACCAATTTGTTCTTTTGCAGGATTTTTGTACATTACACGTGTAATTTTGCAAGAATGAAATTCTTGTAAAATCCATTTTATAGAAGTTGGTTTCCTTTAGAAATGTTTTTGATCTGGTTTTATAAATGGTGTTAAGTATAAATGCGACATGTGTGGTACTGAAACACTCAGGAAAGTTTCAGAAAGATTTTGGGTTTGAAGGACTATTTGAAGCACTTTTCCAAATCCTCCGTGTGAATTTATTTGCAAATCTTTAGTGAAGTATGGCATCTTATCTTCCTATAAATTCAGGGTGGCTGTATTTGGGATTTCTCGATGTTTTATTTGTATCTTTGTATTAGAATTTAATGGATCCTGGTCCTGTCACACCACTAATCAAACCAGATCGCTTGTGGTAAGACTTGGGCAGGAGCTGTCCTTGAAAAGAGCTGTGAACTGGGGTCTAAGTCCCCATATTATCACGCACGGCTTAGACATACTCTAGTGTGTTGATTTACTTGCCATCTGTTTTATAGTAACCCGGATACCTGAGCTCTAAGCAGAAATTGCAAAATTGGGCAGTATGAATGTATCAGGAACTAAATATATATTGTTAAAGATAGTTTACTTTCTTAACTTCATTATATTTTTCCGTTGAACTCTGTGATTTTTGTTTTTTTTTTAAAGAGTCATAGTTTCAGGATCTTTTAAATGCTGTTTACTGGAAGAATTTTCATGAAATAACAGAAACAAACTCATTTTTCATCTCTTAGCTTTCAGTGTGGCCTCTTTTACTAAAGAAGGTTGGTATCAAATACCAATTTCTTGTTTGAAAAAAAAAGTTAATTCCAACATGCTGTTGGTAAAAGACACATTATCACAGATAGGTTAATTTTCTCTTTCCACCTCTTGAAATGATATCAGACATATTATCTACAGTGGGTAGCCCTGAAAAAGTTATATGTTTTGCTGAAATACTCTCCAGGGTTGTGGGTTTTTCTTGTAAACTCACAGTCCTCTGATCATTACTATTGTTCAACTTAGATAAGATGGAATACATTTTTTTAATCATGTATTTTTCCTGAAATATTATTTTTCTTCATATAGCAGAATCTAGTCATGCTAGTGTTCTTAAAGGATCCTGCTGAACTTAAATAATTGGAAGGCATCTAAAAAACTCCAGCTATTATGGTGAATTTACTACCTTTTTGTTTTTATCAACTTAAATATTACTTAATTATCGCAAATTTTGAAGGAGAATCCAATGAAGATGAGGTCAGCTTTTATGTACCATCAGTGTGTTATTGCAAGTCTTGCTGATGAAGACAATGATTTTTCTCTTATCTTTGAATGGGGTAGGCAATTTTTTTGCTCTCAACTGATGGTCTGTTTATCTCCATCTTTTTGAAATGGGCTACTTGGATTCAGTTCTTATTCCACTAACCTGAACTAATGCTGGTTTGATGTTCGTATACATCACAAATCCCCTTTTTTAATTTCTTGCCTATTTTAGCCCTTTTTGTTCCATTATTCCTTATTCTCGAAACTTCTTTCATTACTAGATGAAGGAAGCCTTCCTTTCTCTTTTCAAAATATCCCTAAAGCAAAAACTGTGTTCCAGCAGTGTGTGCATACACAAACACCCATGTCTATTGGGGCAGGAATATTTTTTTTGTCTGGTCTGCTTTCTTATACTCTCTTAAATGTAACTTTCTATCTCTATGAGGAGCCTGAATGGACTGTGTTTTTCTGTAGTCATGTTTTTTTCCTACAAAATCTCCATGCTTTAGAGGGCATGGTGAGTAAAGGTATATTCCACTTCTGACCCTGTTGAGGCAAATGAAGGTATTTAATCACCCTGACAACTACTTGCTTAATTTGTGATAACACTGAAAAATTAATCATTATAGCCCAATATATAAGATATGTACAGTGCAATGAATGACCAAAAAACCCCACAATTTTTATAGCATGTCTAAGTGGGATCACAGAATTTTAAGTTGAAGTTGGAAGGAGTCTCTGGTGGTCATCTTACCTGACCAGCCTGTTCAACGCAGGGTCAGCTAGAGCAAGATGCTCAGAACTGTGTCCAGTTGTGTTTTTTAATATCTCCAAGGATGGGTACTACAAAAATATCTCTTAGCAACCTGTTCCAGTGGTTGACCATCCTCACAGTAAAAGGGTCTTTTTTTTTTTCTTATGTTTAAGTGAAATTTCCTGTATTTCAGTCCATGTCCATTGTGTCACCAGATGGCTCCAGATGGGCTTTGGCTTTCCGAAACCCATTGCTTGGACAGTGTCTCCCTACTCCTCCTGGGTCACCTGTCCCTGCTTCCACCTCCTCTATGCTTCCATTTTATGTTTAAGGTAGGAGCTCCTTGCTCATCCAAACAGGCTTCCTGCCTCCTTTGCTCGATTTCCTCCTCCTTATCATGATGGACCATTCTTGAGGTTGGAGGCGGTGATCTGTGAAAATCAGCCAGCTTTTCTGGATCCTTCTTCTCTCCAGGTCTGTATCCCATTGGATGCCTCTGTAGCCTTGTGTCCTTAAAAAAAAAAAAAAGAAAAAGATTGTGAGCATTGTCCTCACATTTTGTTTTTTTGTCCCCAATGTATTTTTAGTTTTTCAGTTATAATTGGCAAGGTTTAAGCTTTCCTTGAAATTTATTTCAAACATGGATAAGTTTCGGCTTGTTAAATTCATATTGTAAAACTAATGCTGTTTCCCAAGCCTTGGGGGTATCCTGCCTGTGTAATTACAGGTTTATGCTGCAACTATGCAGACACGATTATTACCAATAGTATGAATAATTGCAGCACTTGGCTGGTTTGTGGTCAGGCACTGTCTAGTACCTAGATGTGGAATAGTTAAAATAAAAAAATAAAGCAGAAAATTGCTGAAACGCTTGTAAGTAACGCTCCTGAGTGGCATTTTTGTTTTCTGTGGTTGCACAGATATGATGAGATTTAATTGACAGTTAATGCTGCAAGGTGAAAACTCCTGGATTTTGTCCTAGTTACTGGAAAGAAGATAATGCGAAGGGAGCATTATACTATTTTATTGTTAATTTGGAAACAGTCCTTTCCCACCCCTTCTAGAAATACTGTCATATAAATATATGTAAATAAAGGGCAGCGTATGTTACATTGGAAGTTAGTTTGCATTAAGAAACTACTTAGGAATAGAAAGGGTGATTATATGAACGTTAACGCTTTAATTGCCTTGTTTCGTTTGATGCTATTTCTTATGTTTAAGCAGTGACACAATTTTTTCACCCGTTCCTCCGTCAGAACTTGACTTCGGGGGCTTAAAGCGGGCGGCTGGTCCTGCTCCGTGTTCCCCTCCCGCGCAGCTGGGACTCTGCGTAATGATCTACCGTGAACACATGCCTGGAAGGCTTTACATTTTGAGGTTTCCTTTGCACTCAGAAACTTAGAGAATGTAGGAAATTAACAGTAGCTGGAAGTGGGATTAGTACTAGCTAGGAAAGCTGCTGACTGTTGGTATGTAATATATCATGTAGCAGTTTTCATTGATTAATTTTCATTTTTACGTGCTTCTTTAGTGACGTTTAAAACCAGGCAATTACTATGATGAGGTAAATGATCTTTGGAAGACAATATTTATTTCCGTATAAATCATAGGTTTACATCCCAGTTAGTGCTGTGCTTACTGGCTAAGCAGGTGATAATCACAGCTGATTACAGCTGGCCAAGAAAGAACTAGCCAGTGTGGGAGAGCTAGTGATAAAAGCAAGGTTAAAATACCTTTCTGATTGAAGTAAAGGTTATTAAATATTTGCCTTAGAGAAGAAGAGGAGGTTTTCAGAGGGAGAAGGAAAAGAAATGTATCAATATAAATACAAGCCCAAAATCTTGGGCTGCTAATTCACTCTCACTTGGACCACATAAATTAAGAGAAACCTTTGGAGCAAAACTGAATAGCATTTACGTGCTTATCTTTCATTTTGGTTCCCCTGTTTATTTAATTTTCAGCTTTGTTGCCTGTATTTACTTTCTTCAGGGCAAATAGCAAACACCAGTGGATCCTCTTGCTGTAGGTACCTGGATTACGATGATGTCTATACTACTGTACTTGAGTAGTGCCCAGCGTCTTGGCTGTGTTGCTGTAAGACATTCAAAGGATAATTGGGTGTTTTTCCACTTTGCTGCAGAGTTTAGTGTTGAAATTAACAAAGCAGAAATATATGTGAGAAAAGTTTCTGGTGGCTGGGGTTATCCACATGAGCTTCCTTTGAGATTCCTGGTACCGGGGAGAATGTTTGAAGCCAAAAGACGGTCAGATGCGGCACTATATGTAAAATCAGATCTGAAAATCATTATATGATAACTTAAGGGTAAGAAATGTGGTTAAGACTGAGAAGAGCACAGGGAAGTTAGTCAGTGTACAGCTTTGATAATTTGCAGTCAGCTTAATTCTGGAATAGTTTCATGGAAAACAGTCCTTTATTCTTTTTCGAGCATTTTTTTTTCCTAAAGAACCCTGTAGCTGTAATCCTACCAAGAGCAACACAAGCACCTTTATTTATGAATTCCTGTAAAGCATTTCGTGCTTATTCCTCTTATTGTTACAGAATTTCTCCTTAGTAAGGGAATTCCCTCTGTTTCTGAAGAGGATTTGAGGAGGGGAAACCGAGATTTGCAGTGATTTGCAGATAAGCAGGAAGAGAGCAGATAACAAACCAAAAGTGATGTTCTTGTGAAAATAAACATAGTAACAAGTAATCAGCTTTTTAATCTTCATTTTTGTGGTGTTATACTATTCAGTGTTTCAAAAGTAATGTGACAATCTCAGTTACACATGAATATTTAACTGATATGTGAGCTCTAAAGCTTTGGTTTGTGATTTGTCTCCAAAAATGGTACTTTCAAAGAAAGTATTCTAGAGTGGCACATCACAAGTACATGTTGAAGCTTAAAGTGTTTTTCTTTGCCCTTAGTGGTGTTTTCTCATCAGATTTATATATATCGTTAGTTATTTTTGCTAGGAGTTAATTCAATTTAACGTTTGGAGAGAATAGTGCTCTCAGAAATAAGAGCCACTTTCTCATGGCTCATTTTATTTTTTTTATTTTAAAAGTAATTTAAAATTGTAGACATGTTCATGCCATGTGAGAGTAGAGACTGCTGTTTTGCAGGTTCATGTAAGCACAAGTGGAAGGCTAAACGAGGTCAATCCCATTGACTCAAGTTGCTGCTGGAGTTGGCATAACCCACTCCGCAAGCAAGGAGAAATTATTTAACATGGATTAAATATAAATCAGGGTTCATTTTTCAATTTCTAACTTTTAAAGCCCATATTGATACAATGGGGTGCTAACCTATCCTTTTTTAACAGTTTTTTTCTAGTATCTGGAAGAATTCTTGTGTTTAATGTGCAGACATCTGTTTAAGTTCCTTTTTCCAAAATTGGACTGCAAATGCCGTGAGCTGTTGGCATTGGAATTCATTCACTTTGTTTAATTCTGTAACAGTTTTCAGACCTGCAAAGTGTCACGCTCTCAACGCGGTGCTCATTCACCCTTTCTTTAATTCCCTCGTCCCTACCAGGTTGGTATCAACATGTTTTATAGACTTCAAGGAGTATTTATTTTTTCTTGCCCCCCAGTGGATGGGACTTTGAGCAACCTGGTCTAGTGGGAGGTGTCCCTGCCGATAGAAGGTGATTTGGAACTGGATGATCTTTAAGGTCCCTTCCAACCGAAACCATTCTATGATTCTATGAAAGCATTTTAACAAGTAGGATTACAGTACAAAAGGGGTTTTGATGCTGAGTTTATGACATTTGATTAGTTTTATGTCTACTTCCAAAACACCTTTAACAATTTTTCTTCTTTGTTCAAATCATGAGTGAAGCATTTTGCTAAAGTAATGAATATAAAATGAAAATTTTGGGGAAGGGAAGGCTCCGCTTCTGTGTGCTGATTTAAACACATTGCATTACACATTACAACCAACCAATAGTTTAAAACTCACAGTGTTTTAGGACATTCAGGAGGAGCATCTTAGCCAGGGTTGCAGTTTCATTGCCTCACTTGATTTGGATAGTGGACAGGTGTTAACTGAGTGACCCAAATATTTCTTTGAAGAAGATGAAATCCAAATCTGAACTCCAAATTTTACCCACATTGGTGACAGTACATATTCCACAAAATTGGAAAATGTACATAACTCAGGTTTAAAACTTGGCTTCAGTTCTTCCATCATCTGCTTAAATAATGTGAAAAATAAAAGGGAAACACCAAATAAAAACCCAAAATGTAAGGATACATGAGCTTAAGTACATTAAACTAAATGAAATACTGAATTAATCCTGTTTAGAAATACCACTAAATGGCATAAAATGGTAATGAACAATCTCACAAGAATGGGGTAGCCTATCAATTAGCTTATATTAAGAATATCTTTTGAGAAAAACTATAGTTTAATAATAGGTTTTAATCCTACCTTAAAAGGTAGGATTAGAAATTTAAAGCTTTTTTTACAAGGCATCCAGACTAAGACTGTTAAACTTTGTGCTGGGATCAGACCAAAGCTTCATTTTACCTGTTATATCATCTCCAGTGCTGGTCAACAGTAGATTTTAAGGAAGGAATATGAGAAAAGGGGAAACATACAGGGATACTTCCACAGGATGCTTTCCTAACCTCTGGCTATGTGCAGTTCAGACTTCCTGAGCTAGAGGTGTCCTTGTTTTTAGTAGCTCTCCATGAATGTTTCTTCCATGAGTTTATCCAGCTGCTGTTTGAACCTATCTAAACTTTTAGTAGTAGCTTGCAGCAAGTCCTTTACTTCTGTAAGTTTCCCCTTCCTGCTTATACAGCATGACTTTTAATAGTTATAAAAATTCCCTATCTTTGGGTAGGAGGAGTGATTGGAAAATTTAATGCGTTTTATCTGTTATTTCTGTAAGAAACAGTTGCTCTGTTTGACATATGATAAATAAAGCACCTAGAACTTAAGAGTGGGACCAAAAAATTGATATTTTTTTTTTCCCTGTGATTGATTAGCTGTAAAATCCTGATCAAGTTATGTCACTTTTCTATGAGGCATAATATCCTGGTACTGACTCATAGTGGTGTTAATGCAGGTGCGTGTTTTCTGCAGCCTAGAATGGTTTGGGTTGGAAGGGACCTTTAAGGTCTCTAGTCCAACTCCCCTGCAATGAGCAGGGACATCTTCAACTAGATCAGGTTGCTCAGAGCCCTGTCCTTGAACACCTTCAGGAATGGGGCATCTCCCACCTCTCTGGGCAACATGGGCCAGGGGTTCACCACCCTCATCATAAAAAATATATCCTTATACCTAGCCTAAATCTTCCCTCTTTTAGTGTAAAGCCCTTACCCCTTGTCTTATCACAACAGACTCTGCTAAAAAGGTTCAATCCTGAACCAGGACTGCCTCACGTCCAGCTCTGACTCTGAGCAGAGTAAATGCAAAATTTCCTACATTTGTTAATGTAGACATGAGATTATTTCTCCTTTTATAAATAAAATAGTCAGAAACCTCATATTTAATATGCTAAATCTATGGTAATATACTCTGACAACTATGGATGAAAGTACTCCGAGAGCTACTTAGTCTTTTTAGACCGTGTGAAGAAAGTACAGCGTGGCTGTTACACTTGGTCTGTGGGTTGTCTTATAGATATTTTTAATTATTCAAGTCACATCAGCGCTTAAGACTCATTTTTAAAAATTGGAGGACACTGTCAGTAAGCCAAGAATAAAAACTTAATACTTTACTCCTAGAATATATTCTGCTTACCTTCTTATTGTATAAATTCCCTAAAAATATCTATAATGCTCTAAGGCTCAGTGTTTATTTTCAAAACGCAATTAGCATAAGAAAATTTACCTTTTGTAACCTTTTCCTTAATCCCCGTGTGCATAGAAAAAAGTACAGCTGTAACCACAAAGTGAAACCATTGACCGATGCCTTGTAAAGTTCTTCAGAGCCCATCAGATGTCTCAAGTGTAACTCAAGATGCTGTCTTATCACCAGTAGGTTTTATGGAATTTGGCTGAATTTTGAATAAGTTAACATTAGTCATTTGTATCATACAAAATTACATTTATTTAAGTTTAGAAGGCAGTGAAATCAAGCAATTTTCTAATTGACTGGATTAAAGGTTTAGTATAAGCAGTGAGCAGAAGTTTTTGGATAAAAGTTTGATGCTTCTCAGCAGAAGTTTCTGCTTGTAATCAGTGAAAGAAGTTAATTTTGTCCAATTCTTATTTTTAAGGAGGTGAATTAGGGTCTCCTGTGATATGAACTTCATCTAGTCATGTAAGCTCTAATCTTTATTTTAAAGGCTCTCAGAAGTAATTTCCTTCATTTTTCATCTGTGCTCTGTTGGATGACGCTAGTTTTTCAGTGAAAAGATAAGATTTTCTTTTTCAGCAGAGTATTTAGTATGGCGGCCAGAAAAGCCTACAAGAAAATAAAATTTGAAATGGATTGTCTCTTAGCAGAAATGAGTTCATAGAAGGCACAACACAGGAGTACTGTGCTGCCAATTGCATGAGCTTCAGACCTTTGTACTGTTATGAGCAATGGGTTTCAAAGCTTTGTACCATCATAAGCTTTTTTGGGTTTTAATTTTCATTCTTGGACAGCAGTCATGGTAATTAAAGCTGATGGCAATAAATATATGGACCATCCTAGTGCATAGTTCTTGGTGCCGTGGTGCTGAACCATGGAAGCAAGAGCTGTGTGAGGTTGTGATGCCTGAGGAGCACCTAGAGTCAAAGGCAGATGGATCTAAGCATGGGACAAATGGGTGCGAGGGGATGTCTGCATTTGGAGAGACTGAACTCTGGGGCAGATGTTATGGGTAAATGCTAGGAAGATAGTTAAGAAAGAGGTAAATACTGAGTCTTGGTATTTATTTGCTTTGTTTTAAATAGCAGGAAATACTTCTCAAGTATCTACGTGGAAAATTTTCAGAGGTAATGAATGACCTTTCAGTTTTACCTGGTACTACATTAGATCAAGGGACAGGTGATAATTTCTTGAATCTAAATATTCCAAAATTGCTCATGAGCTGTTGATGCAGTAAATGGACATTTGGACTCAATGATATTAAAGGTTGTTTCCAACCTAAATGATTCTAAATGGTTGCCATGAGCTTAAAATAACTGTTTATTATTATTTTGATTTTCAAAAAAGGCATGGCAAATTACATTTTATGAACTGGCTTAAAAGAACATCAGTGTTGCAAAATGAAGCATTTAAAAATTAGGAAATATTAAAATAAAGGTTGCATCTGTAACTTTGATTTTGTGCAGTGAAAAATGAGCTGGTGCTGATTACTTAATTACTACTTCTCTCTTGTAAGAAGCTGCAACAATTCCGTGGTGCTGGGACTTTCCATGACTGACCCACCCGGATGCCAGGCTTTTGCTAAAGCCATTTTATGGCCTATCACTTGCACTGTTGATAAGTTGGATGTGTGGTTTTTCTCTCTCAAAAGATCTTGTGAATTATTGTCAAACAGTCAGATACTGGAATCTTGTTTTATGTAGTATGGCCAGATCTGGCGCCTTAAAGAAAAGTATTGTGCCAAAGAGTGAAATGCGCTTGTTCTTATTATCTCATAGTGTGCAAACAGTAAAGGTTTATTCTAGTTCTCCAAACTGAACTTTTGCAGGAAACACATACCAAGAATAACTATGGAAATAGGATTTTAATTTTAATTTTTATTTTTTTTTTTAAGAAACAGTGCTGCCCTTCTTGTATCTGACTGTGGGAGCATTTATCATCTCCCACTTTCCAGCTTCAGAAAATTACCTTTAATTCTGGTAAATCTGCATCTGCAGATAGATCTGCCACTGGCATTTTACTCTTTCAGTCCCAAATGCTGGAGGTACTGGTATTCCAAGTTCCTATTCCAGGTTTGATAGCGCTTGGTTGCTTTTCTCTTCTTGTCAATGGACTCCAGGGAGTCACCAAGCATGGCTCCAGCAATTTCTTCTAAAGCAGCAGACTCCTTCTTTTGCAAAGACAGACTAGTTCGGCAAAGCTTGTCCCAAATTCTCTGCTAACTGGAGTCCGTAATCCTAACTCTTTCTGAAAGGGAAAAACTGAAAAGAAATGATGGTTGTTAAATCTTTACCACATCACTGCCTGGGGGTGCTTTATATCAGGTGACAAGCACAAGTGAAGATGTAGCATTGACATTTATGTAAACTAGGTCCTTGAGTACATGATAATATCCTCTGGGGATGTAGTGTTGTCTTGTCATAAATGCTTAGTGTTTTTAATACTTGAATGAAAATTTATGTTTGTGATCATCGCTACTTATCAGACTTTCTCTAGAAATGTTTATATTATGCACTTTTTCTGTAGACGAGTTGCTGCAAATTTATGGCAAAACTTTATTTTAAGCTTGATTGAATTTGTTTTCTAACCAGACATAGTTTATTTGAAAAAATCTGAATAAAAGATCCTTTCTTGTAATGCTTCCCTTTGAAGGGTATGTAAAATCTGTTTTGCTAACTCAGGAGGCTTTATTTAGCATAGCTTGATTATGTTTTTCCATTCTTTTTGTACTGGCTTTTAGAGACCATTATATTTTATACATATCAGCATGTTGGTATTTAAAGGCTTATTCAAAATTTCCATTCTTGGATCATTATCTGGAAGGCTATTGCTAAATTTCAGTTATTTACATTTTCCTATTCCTTAAAGTTTGGTATTCAATAAAGTCTTAACTAACCTGTAAATAGCCTTCATCAGGATATTTGGAAAACACCCTGTAAGCACTTTCAAGCTTTCTGTTCGTTTTGGTAGTTTGAGATAATAAAGGGCACATATACTTTTATTTTTATGGTGCTATTGCATGTTTTAAGGCTGGAATTTATTTTAAGTGGATAATAGTACACCACAGGTTGTTAGTTTTTCCCCTTATGATACTGAACAGTTGAGTATGTTGGTCAATTGCTGATGGAAATGTCTCTTTGATCAAGTTGTGTATGTGGTGACTTTTAAGACAGAGAAGATTTCCCAAAAAAAGAGATTTTTCTTCCCTGAAAGTCTTCCTCCTTAAGACATGGAATGAATCTTACTGATAAATTATGTGTTAATATTTGGTTTTGAATATGTAGCTCTCCATGACAGAAATGGTTTGGAGCAGAGAGTATTATACAAGAGTTAAAAGGTTCTCTGGCCAGCTCAGGAAGGCTGGAGCTTGTTTTGATTAAATATTTAATTAAGCAAGCACTTCATTTCAGTGATCTGAAATAATAGATTTTATTTTCAGCAAGTTTACCACAAAGTGTAGATGAGTATAAATACCTGCTTTGAGTGAAAATCGTTACTTAATAGGCTTGTTCTGTTGCTTTTTGTAGCCCATGAAATGAGTCAGCATCGGGAGACTTGAGGAAATTGCAAGAAATGAATTATGAAAAGTTCAGTTCTGTAAAACATTGGAAATGAAATGCTGGTCATTTTCAATACATTCATGCACTTTCATGGCTGAAAGCTAAATATGGATTTGGAGATCTGTTGTAACAGCTGCAGTTTTACTATTTTTATTGAGAGCTTTCTCCCATCAAGGAAAATAGAGGGTTATTTCATTGTAGCTTAATTCTCTTAGCACTTATAAGCATAGAGACAATGCTGACCGAAAAAGGGCATCGACATACTTTCTGAGGGACTTGGCCAATCAAGAAAATGCAATGTGATCTCTGGTAGCAGAACTGTGTTACTGGTGTATTTTAATGTGTGCTGCAGGTAAAACAAGGCATCTCCATGTATTAGGAAAACAATTCTAAACTAGAAACATATTTTTAACTGCTGAAAATATATAAGCAATGCTCTGCTTACCTATAGTTGGTGTAGTGTTGTTATAGGAAATGTATGTAGCTGGAGAAGAAAGTGAATATAGTCCTAACTTTCAAATTAGAAGTCTAAAAAAAGAGCATGTCGCGTGTGTATATGTGGAGTTAAAGCATTAGTAAACTCTAACATGGTGTATTTTTTTTTTTGTACAGCATATAGTACCGTACTTCAGAAACAAATTTTATCCTATATATAATATGGATGTATTTTCTTCCATAGCACCATGTAGATCGATAAAATTTGAGCATTTAACTTTTGCATTAAAACATCTGATGAATGTGAATATATATTCTAGCAGGTTGTATACTATATGTTAAAATTATAGCTTACTAAAAAGCTTTTCTTTATTAATAGTATGTATAAGATAAAATTACCTACAGTATTTTCATCCTACCCTTTAATTTTACTTGTTTGCTACTGTCATATAAAAGTTTCTATTTTTGGTGATAAATAGATTTTAACAGCACTAGAGAAATAAAGATTCATATACAGTATCAGCCGTTAAGAGCTTGGCATCCCACAGAGATGAGGGAAGATAAAGTGTGATTAGAGCAGTCCGCAAAATTGTGGTTCTCCAAGAATCTTATTTCTGCATAATGAAGGAAATTTAGATGGAGGAACAGAAGTGTTTTGTGAAACAGAATTATTCCAAGATTTGCAATGGGGGGGAAAAAAAAAAAGTAATTTAAAGTGCTAAAAAGCAGCAAAAAGACAAGGTGAGGAGGATGCGTATTTATAAGCGTGTTTCTTAGAGAATTCAAATTTCTTGCTTTGCTGTAGCTGTTATGCCTAAGGGCAACTGCTGACAGTAATTAGGCAGGTTACGAGACGTGATTACTCCTTGATATTAACAAATCTGCCTGTTTTCCAACTATTTCCATCTGCCCATCTGTCTTCTCTTTTATGGCTGTTTCCTACTATGATTTATCTTAAACTTTTGTTGTGGGCCTTATGGGCTATCCATGTACGGTTTGCCCCTCCGCTTGCTTGCGCTTACAACTGTAGCCCCTCAGCCCAGAAACCCCCCCCAGATCCTGGGCTGCATCCCCAGTGTGGCCAGCAGGGCGAGGGGGGGATGCTGCCCCTCCGCTCTGGTGAGAGCCCCCCTTGTAGCGGTGCTTCCAGCTCTGAGGCCCCCAGCATCAGAAGGACATGGACCTGTTGAAGCAAATCCGAAGGAGGCCACAAAGGTGATCAAAGGGCTGGAGCACCTCTGCGATGAGGACAGGCTGAAAGAGTTGGGGTTGCTCAGCCTGGAGAGGACAAGGCTCCAGGAGACCTTATTGCAGCCCTTAAATACTTAAAGGGGCTTATAAGAAAGGTGAGGACAGACTTTTTAATAAGGCCTGTTGTGATAGGATGAGGAGTAATGTTCTTAAAACTAAAAGAGGCTAGATTTAGGTTGGACATGAGGAAGAAATTCTTTACTGTCAGGGTGGTGAGACGCTGGACCAGGCTGCCCAGAGAAGCTGTGGCTATCCCATCACTGGAGGCATTCAAAGTGAGGTTGGATGGGTTTTGAGCAACCTGGTCTGGTGAAAAATGTCCATACCCATTGCAGGACGGTTGGACTAGATGATCTTTAAAGGTCCCTTTCAACCCAAACTGTTATGTGATTCTACAATCCCTTTAAGCCCTCAGGTTGTTACTGTAATACCAAAACGAAAAATGCTTTTCTGGTAGAGAAGCTATTTGAGATGTTGAGTAACAGGTTTTCAAACTTGTGTATTTTATCTACAGGACTTGGGTCAAGGCAGTGTCATTTCAATGTATTTTGAGGCTGATCTGCTTGTCGTATAGTTACAATGCATATAATAACTGTAGATTTGAATTTCACTTGTCATTAAATTTCGTGATAACATTTCAATCCTTCCAGTGAAGATTTTGTTTAAAATTGAGAAATGGTTCATGTTACTGTCACTTTTTCATGGCAGGCTTTTTCTGTTCATATTTTGGGCTCTTGGATGTTATCAATTAGGATTTTTTAATAAAACACATTTATAAACTTCTATTTAAATTGTTAGACTGTTTTCCTTAATATTTTTCTTTTTTTGCCACGCAGCCTGTGTGTGGTCAGAAAGTTCTGAGATTGTTGTAGGAAATATGTTACTTGCTTCTAAACTTCTCTGTGCTTGGGTGGTCATTGAATGGTTAGATACTGTCACTCCGAGCTATGCTGCTCATTTATACATAGTTTTAGTGTTTAAAATCTCTTCCTGCAGTTAATTGCTCTCATTATATTGACATTGTTTCTGGTTTATAAAGGTTTAATTTTCAAGTTTATAAAGTTTTTGACAGCGCACTCTTGGTTTGCTTAAATTTATTATGGTATAGCAAAATTTAACTTAAATGATCGTAAGTAGTATGTATGGCAATATGTTTTTCATTCATCTTTCTACAGCATCTTTTCATCAGCCATGCTTTTCAAGTGATTAAGAGGGTTTATAAGAATATTGCGCTGCTATTTAGTATAGCAATAGATCAGATTGGTATTTTAAATCCTTTTTTTTTTTTTTTCCTGCCCATATATCTGTAGTCTGAAAACCAAGCTGGAAAGACATGGGCTTGTCTGCATGCTCTGTGTTCTACTGGGATGGATGTGGATGGTCTGGGGCACTTCGTTTCTTTGGTATCTCACTGCCCACTTTTCAAGGGAGGATGGATATACTGGTTTTTATGAACACTTTCAAATTTATGGTAGGATGTTCCTTATGTGATATAATGTTGAGATGGTTTGATACATAAACCTCTTTGGTAAGGCGAGGGACGTGATTTTCTGTTAGTTTGGAGCCACAGAACAAAATTTGAAAAGGAAAGAAAATAGTAAGTCTCTCTATCCCATCATCATTTTAGTGAAGCATCCTGTTTTACAGCTTTTCTATGATTTATTACTATTATTCATGTAGTCATTTTAAATAGTTAACTAGTAAAAATTGTCCAAACCAGGAGATAAACCCCAGGTATTTGAATTTTCAGCATGAGAAAAGTATAGTACATCCCAAAGGATAGTTGAGTTTATCTATATTGTTCTCTGTAAGTAACAATATCTTTTGGTGTTGCTAAGTGTCAGGTGACTTTCACTGTTCTCTTCCTGATCACTGTTTGCCAACATCATGATGTCCATTGAAGCTGGGCTCTTTTCACTTACATCCCCTGTTGTGACTAGTTACAAAGACCTAAGAATTTAAGATATTTTTTGGGTTGTATCTTTGAAATCTATGCCATTTTCAGAAAAAATAAGACATACCCTGTTTTGGAAATCTTACTGTCCAACCTGACCTAACTGGCAAAAAATCCATTCACCTATCAGGGAAAGTAGCTAAGTCTGTCACTCATGGAAAGTGGCACACTCCATGGGTAGGAGATTACTCTTTCTTCCTCTTACTGGATCCCTCTGTACATGACCTTCCACAATAAAAATAAATAAGTGTGTTTTCATGAACAAACATTTTGTTGGACCTAAGGGTATTGTGTAGGAGTCGTCATCGGAACGGTGAGCCCAGGCAGAAGGAAATGATAAAAAGTCTAATACTGGAGAAAGACTAGGACAGAAAGAAGGTGTTGAGCTGGAGGAAATGAGTTGCAAGGTTTTGCAGGAGCATAGTTACAGTGTGAGAGTTAAGTAAAGAAAAATTGGACTTTGAAGGGGAGAATAAACCATTGGAAAATCTTTTGCTGAAAGGTTGGAGTGCCTGTGATGCCTTGACTTGATAGCAATGTAACGTAGTGTCATCAGCACTTGGAAAACTTTGAGCAAGAGAACAAGCCAGAAGAGAAGTTTAAGGAGTTTAGGTGGAAAATTAATTGCACATGGTTTGCTAGTAGGGATAAAGACAGATGGATTTTGGAATATACAAATTGTTACTATGCTCTATAGGAAATGAAGGTAGAGCATTTCAAATTGCAGCTGTCTTTGGAGTTGATGTTTATTTGCAATGGCAAGACACGGGACTCTGCAAGTAAGTAGGTTTCCATTAATGGCATTCATAAAGAATGCTCGAGGCAGAAAAATGGAAATTTCAATATATGTGAGCTTATGGATTGTATTAATGAAAAATTAACCTCAGTGTTAGGCAAAATTTAATCAGCCTGAGTCAAGATTTGGACACTGAAATCCATCTAAGGCTCAGACAGTGGTAAAGTCCTATAAGCTTTTGAAGACTGCCTAGTCTCTTATATAACTTACATAGTGTACCATCCCCCCGAGAGAATTTAAACTGGATGATGATCAGAGGTCCCCTCCAACCTAAATTATTCTATAATTATATTTACTATGACAGTTTACAGCATACTTAGCTTTGCTTCCTCAACATATGCTAAAAAATGCCTGTTCTGGAGAAGTGGGCATCTGTCTCCCATCTGTCTCCTACCTACAAACTGGTTTAGGAAAACAGACGCTTGAATTCTACCTTTGTATTCCAGATAAAAATTACGTGTAGTATGGACTATATTGTTGATAATGCCTATTTTTTCAGAATCACCTCATGGCATCTGGGAGGGGTTGTAGCCTGGACTGCAGCCACCTGAGTGGGTTTTGTGTCCCAGGGGTTTGCTGTCCATTCAAAGAATGGGCACCAGGTCCCAGAGGGTCTTGATAGTTGCTCTGTGCCTTCATCCTATTGAGCTCGGCCACGGTGCCATCAGGGACCTAGGTTCCAAACTGAGAACCTGACCCTTCATGACATGCGTGTTTATGGAGACATTATGGAAAGCTGGAGTTGGGGTATCTACTTGTAGAGCTCTTTGTACACAGCTATGGTTTAAATGTGAATTATATTTGGTAGGGAGGTGGCTTGAAACCAGCTTGTACCCTTTCCCAACAATGTTCTACACATTTATGGTGGCATGGATTGGGAACACTATTACCTTACTGATGTGGAATCAGCAGAGGAGAGAAAATTATTATGGGAAAAGATAGAATAAATGTAATGAGCAGGTGTGACACTGGAGTAGAAGAGGCTGCTGTGAAGAATAAAGAGGTTTTTGTAGTTTAATTCTCTATAGAGTAACGTCTCCTTGTAAAACTTACTCTGTTATTGTTAACTCAAATTTCCTCTGAGATGCTACGATTTAAAAATCATTGGGTAGTGTGATTCATAGTCGAACATACTGTAATGAATACTTTTAGTCTGATTTACAACAGTGTGTATTTTTCATTTAATTTCAAAGTTTACCTTGTGCATGGTATCTCTTCCCCCCCCCTTTTAAAATACGTTTCATTTAGCGTCTAAAGATCTTATTTCAGTGCTGACTATGTGAAATCTTACTTGCTGTGATTTGAATTGTGGCATCATAAATTAAAGTACTCAGAGGTTACCAATTTTATGTTCCTGCCCAGGCAATGTACGGCAGAGAAAGTAAAACAAATTTAACAAATACAGGAATTTTAAATTCATAGGTTTCTGTGCTGTTAACATAATTTTTGAATGTGGGTATTGAAGTTGAGACCTTCTCTTCAGTATATTGATGTTGGAAAATAAAGAGTCTGCGTGGTGACTGAATTTCCATTGACACTTTTTTTTTTGCCGTTTCTAGCAGTACTTACTTCAAACATTGAACGTTTAGCCCCTGTTATTTCAACTGTTCCTTGAAAATGGCTATTTCAAATCAATATTAAAGCTACGTGTCTCTTGCCTGGCCTGTCACGTGATAATGTCATTTATTTTCACTTTTAAAATCGCTGATCGCAGTGGAAAATATCTTTAAATACATTTTTAGCTATTTTATTATATCTATAGGTATTTTTACAGCTTAACTCTCTTAAGAGGTGCAAAAGAAGGAACTGATACTTTCAAGTACTGTTTTATTCTTTGCTTTCAAATACTATTTTATTCTTTTCTTTAAATAGTAATGTTTTGCTCAGAAATGTTACTTCTGGGTTTTCATGTATTTTGATTTTAAATGCTTTTAAATGAGACTTCATAACAAAAACAGATTTTAGTTTTTGGTCTCATAACAAAGACATGCTTCAAAGGTGGATTAAAAATGGTCCGTATTGATCCAAATTAAAAAGTTTAATAGTTGCAATTTTATCTTTGTAGCTCACTGAGGAGAAAAATGTTATTTAGTGATTATTACAAGATAGAAAAGCAACATTTAAGATTTACCTTGGCTTTCTAGATGTTATTTAACAGTGAACTTATATATTTATAAAATGTTATGATTTAGACAATTTTAGGGAAGTGGTTGAAGCTTAAAATTATTGAAAAAATGCTTCTCCTTCTTGAATAACTGTTTGGAATTTCAGTGTTTCAGCTACATAGAATTTTCAGTGATTTGACTTCATTTAACTTATCTCAGCAAGTGCTTATGAAATAGTTTTTTAATAAAGCAAATCGAAACGTGCTGGAACATTGGTCAAGATTACGGTGCAGGATCAGTTACTACAACCTTAGATGTAATGCTAAAATTCTGAAAAGAAATTTTATGTAATTTTTATTACAGCAGGAAAGTATTTGGGGGAAAAATAAGACTTAAGCAGCCTGTCTTTCCTTTTCTAGAAATGTTGTCATGAGGCAGGGATGTAGACTCGCTGATCCCTCCATCATGCACCACTTCCCACCCTTTCTGCTCACGGAAATAGATGCCACTTTAGCTTATTCTTACAAACTTCTAAAGTATTAAATGCTATTGTAGGCATACCACGTGTCAAAAGCTGTTTGTCGATTCTCTTTCTAAAATGACTATATTTATTTTAAATCTTATTTTCTTGGAAATACATGAAGCTGAATATGTGAAAGCACTTTGTGTGGGTATTAGGCTGATTTTGTTATGGATTCTGAGATGTGATCCCTTCTGTTGTGCCAAGTGAAACTGGACTGAAGTTACTGCATAAAGGATCCCCCTTTCTTTTGGAATCTGAACATCGAATTCGAGTGTGTTATGTTGCTTTAAAGTTATGCAAAAGGTGGTGTGGTTAACTGAAATTATAAATAAATTTAGCAGATAAAATTTGATATAGATTTGTGTGTGGAAAATCAGACACAGGACAAACTGATGGTATCATTTTAAAATGTGATTGTCTTTATGGGCATTTTCCAATCACAACTTAGTAATCAAAGTTTGTTAAAGTTGTGAAGGTACTGAACTGAGTAGATACTTGTCTAAAATTTTCAAATCAGAAATCAAAGGGCTGAAGTGACTTCAGGCAGCTGCAGATGTTTGGGGTCCTTTGCTGAGGCCGAGAAGCAGCACAGGAGTATGTGTGGAACAGCTGAGGAAGCAGCTCTTTGTTATTTTAGAATTAATTTTAAAATAAGATCCCCTTGGAAATTTATTTTGGTGTTTTAATCAGGTTTTCTTCTCTGTAGGCTGTCAGTGTTAAAAATATGAAATCGATAATTTATTAAAAATTAAGCATCTCGTAAGGATGAGGAGCCCTAGTAAAAAGCCCTCTGCAGCTCTGCATCTTTTAGTATTTCTTGGGGTTGTTTTTACTTTACACATTTTAATATGATGCAATTCAAACGCTATATCCCCTAGTATAAAATTTGAAATGTGGCTTTTGGAATCGTTCTTTTTGATACAGCGCAGAATGGCAGAACAGTGGAACTAAATCACAACTTATTTGAAATCTGAAAGCAATAAAACTGCTTCTTTGACAGTTAATGACCCATTTTGGGTTTCTGAGAGGCAAGGCGTTATGAGTAGGCATTTTTAGGCTGGACATGATGAACTCGAATAACTTGCATACTAAAGTGTATATATTGAGGCATGAGAGAGGAATAGTTCATTTTCCATTGTCAATTGCCAGGCAAGTCAAATTCCAAAAAAAAAAGTGTGTTACTGGTTACACATAATTTTATAGCAGTCTGAAAAGAGGCAGCACATTTACATTTACATAATCTACATGTGAATATAAGTATAGGGTTCTAAGCAATGTCCTCTTTCTGAACGAAATTAAAACAAGAAACTGTAATCTGTTGTAAGTTCAGCTCAAGGCAGCTTGCTAGAAGTTAAATAACATTAATGTTTTAGTTGGAACTCATGTAGAAGAGGTATTATTTTAAACGAAAATGAAGTCTACAGCTATCTGGTTGTGAATGTCTCTCAATTATAGTGGCGTCCGTGGATCTTGGATCTGAATGAAGATTTGGCTAGAAATTCTCCACATCCTTATTCCATGTTTTCCTCTGAATAAGAAGCAGCATGTGTGAATTACATTTACTATAATGCGCTCCATACAGGGGGATGAAAATTCTGTGAAAAATGATTATGCATGGCTTAAAATCATTTTGATTGCAGTGGGTAGATTCCTTTTCAGTTTAGCTAGTTAGAACTTAAAGATGTTTTGAGAAGTAATGCTGAATGGCTAACATTTTAATATTTAGCTAAACACAAACCTATGAATAAGAAAGTAACTCTGCAGTTGCAGACAATCGCATTCCAATGGTGGTGTAACTTCCTGCATTTAACCGAACATGAAACATTATTCAGTGAAAAGGAAAAATACTCTTTTTCCTGAGTGTGCTACCCAAGCAATTAGGATGAATTGCTACAACTGTAAAGTGGGGAGTTACTGAATGAGATAATCTGTATTTAAGCTTCCCATAATACAAGCCTACGGAATAAAAACATATTCTCTTATGCATCAACTTAAAATATTTTTACAGTTGTAGCTACCAAGTTTACAAAGAGGTTTTTTCCTATTTTCACAAAAAAAGAACATTTTTTTTGTGCTATGGAAATAAATTTCAATTTAACTGGTGGAAGCGCTGCAATGCACACAGTGTTCGCTAAGAAGTTACTGGCTCCAAACTTGTACCCAGTTCCTCACTTTCCAGTTTTAGTCAAAACACAGGAATTTTTTCCCATTGATGCACGTATATGAATAATACCAAACTGAAATGATGACTGTGTAGGCGTTTTCATGGGAAAAGATAGACCTCAGTGGAAAATTATCTATTTCTAAGATTTTTGAACTATTAGTAGTTTTTGTATGACGCGACAACAGGGGTGACTTTTAATACAATACTCTTAGACTAGAATCAAGGAGTACAATTAGGACAAAGAAATTAATGCTACATATTTAGTGCTTAATTTCCAATTTCTTCTGTAAAATATTATGTGACTTCCACGCGGAAATCCAGTCTAGCATTATAAAAAATGTCATTTGCTGGGTTTCTCATTTGGAAATGAGAAAAGGAACTGTGTACCTCTATATAGTATAAATAATATTGTGTATACATAGAGCTTAGGTTGATGTTGAAAAAGATATATTATGAATAATGATTGTGTTATAGTGTATTCATAATTCCTGTTACAAAAAGAAAATAGTCTGAATTTTTCTTCATTCATGTGGAACCATGTAAGGAAAAGGTGAAATCCAGTTTGTAGATGTCCAGTTTGGGCTGTTAGCTGAAGAGGTTACTGGAAGAAAAGAAAGTGCTATTTAGCTTCAGATTCTAATTCATGCAGAAATGTTCCTTCTCAGATGTTACTTCTGAATTAAAAAGGCTAAATTGCAGCTTTGACTGCAATTATCTGTACATCTTGGCTTCTAGATCAATGAAGTCTGTCATGTGTGAGAGACCACTATCTAAGAATCGGAAAATCTCTTGCGAATAAATACTACGTAAACACGTGTAAAAGCAATGCAGAGAGAAAATATTCATCCTAGCAAAGAAATATAATTTTCGAGGTACTGTCTCCATGTCTCCCAGCAAATTAAAGAGGTCAAACTCCTGGCAGCTTGTAAAACAGAAACGGCCCATGGCTTCACATAAAAATGTAGCAAGCTGTTGCTTATATTCCACCTTTGCATTTAAACCAAGAAGTAACTGCTATTTGTAATTTTTAAAATAGAAATGTGTTTACTTTGATTAAGCAATCTGGTGAGCTGCAAATATTTTTGACCCTCCCACACCTCCCCTGTATTTTTCTTTTGTCTTTGGTAGAAGGAATGAGTCTCATGGACTGTATTTGGACTGTCAGTGGGATATAATATCATTTACTTTACTGACTGGTTGCCTTCCAGACGTCTACATGGGCTGAAAACTGGATTATGGTATTTAGGATACAAACTGTCTGCTCTTACTTGTCACAGAAAAATACTTGTCAGTTAAGCCACAAACTCATATAAATAAGACTTTGGTCTTAGAGCAACATATTTCTTAACTGATCTTTGAAAGTTTGAGTTCAAAAGCTCTGTTCTGCAGTATTTATGATTTATACATGCCTTATAGGTAAAAATATTTTACTTACGGAATTTTAAAAGACAAATAGGGAAAGGGAAATGGGAGATGTGTTACATGCTTCATTATGGGAAGGACAACTGTAGTCTAACTGAGAAGAAATAAGAAATGAGTAAATATATGAGGGGATTAGTGTAGAGCACAGATTTTAATATCGAAGACATCGTTCCTAGTATTTAGTCAAAGTAGATTTTACGTAACATATACTACATTAAAGTTGTAGTTTTAAAAAATATAAAATATTGTGCGTACCTTATGTAGGTATTTCTCTTGGAAGGTGTTTCTGGAAAATAGTCAAAAATAGAATAGTTAATATTGAATACCTTTATCACTCTTCTCTCTCTCTCTTTTTTTTCTTTTTTTTTTTTTTAATGCTGACTTCTACTTGATTAGAACTGATCCATACTTTCATGTTGTATTAGGCATTTAATATATTCTGTAATGTCTACCACTCTCAAGGAACCAAAAAAACCCTCAATTTGCTGACCTTACCAAGATGTCAACAAGGTACTTATTTGAGAGTATTTCTGCTATTGCATTTATTCTGTGTCTCTGTGGCACTCTTTCCAGGAGGCTTCTCTGCATGGCGGAAAGATGCATATGATTAAAAAAGAGGGAAATTAGCCAAACATAAGTTTTGCTTCATCCTGTGAAATATTTCTAGTCATTCACGCTGGATAGTCCGATGAAATATGTGATTCAACCTTACTTAGGAAATTTGTTGTGTATATTGTTATATGATCTGAAAGAGCAGAACAGAAATGCGTTAAGTGTGTACGTATAAATAACCCATGGTGTCAGCATGGCTCCATCAGCAGCACCGTTGCCTGTCTTTAAGGTTCCTTGACCTACTGAGATTCCTCTGTTTCAGTAGCTTTGCCACACTTTAATTTGGATTGAAATCTCCCATACGGAATGATGTCTGGAAGGAGGCTGGTTGCAACTACTCAATGGAGGGCTTGTAGTTGGGCAGTGGAATGGTCTCAGTGTTGCACTCCTATGGAGCACACTTAAGCTCAGGGCTCTTGGGGGAGGCTGTAAGTGACGCCTTCTTGGTGTCCCGGGACCAGGGAGGGAGATTAAAATGGTCAGATGGATTAAAATGGAGAGGATATTGAAAGAAAGTGAGGGCAGGCATCTGCTCTGTGAGGAATGGGACCACACTTAAGCGAAGATTTTATATTAAGTTGCTGGAGCAAAATAAATTGTTTGCAGCAGGACATACTCCCCTCCATGATGTGGGGAAAGAACCCAGGATTTTTGGGTTAACCCTGGATTCTTATCAGTACTTTGCCTTAACCAATTCTTTGTGACAGCTGGAGAGCTTCTGGAGGGGGTGAGACATGGGTTTGTGGGACAAGGAGACCATGCTTTGCTGGATGTGAAGCTGGGGACTGGGCAGATAATGGCATGTCACCAAGGCTGGGATAGGGGCAGGCGTTCTTCCAGTTGAAAGGGAAAAAAAAATACGCATCATCTTAAGACAAGCAGTCCATCTTAAGACTGGCATTTCCCAATTTATGAATGCAGGCTGTTGCAACTCTAAATGCCGTTTTAATGCAGTTTTTGTGTGTAGTTTTATTTGTTTGTGTTGCGGTTGTGCTCAAAGAGCCCAGTCGTGATTATGGCTTCTTTATGCAGATAGGAAGACAGACCCTGTTCCAGAGGTTTTGTACTCTAAGGTTCGGCATGTGCCAAATGTTACACGCAAGAGCAGTTCCTTTTTGAACCTTCCCATGGTGCAAGGGAAGTGAACTCATGTGTTTTAGCAGGGATTCATCCTTAAGAGCAAGCTGAACTTCAGCATTTGGAGCTGTGCCAGTAAATTCTAACGGGCTCCTCGTTATTTCCCGTTACAGACCTATGGATGTCTTTGAAGGACTGGAGCCCAAATTCTTCCACATTCGAGTTTGCTAGTGAAGACGACCTTTTTAATTTTTAGGATAGGGTCCTGTTAAAATTAGGAAGGACTTGCCTGCTGCCTGTTGTTAGAATGGTGATGCTATTTCCTTTCATTTCAGAGGTTCGAATATTGCTAATATTGGGTTGCGTGTTCAAGTACACTAAATTAAGGGAATAATTTATTATGTAGAAGCTATGCCTATGTTCAGCACCAAAGAGCTCTTCCATGCAATTTATAAAGTTCATTTATTCAGCTTTTTCAGATTTAGCTGCAGTACTGTCCCGCTGCATCTCAAGAATCTGCTCGGGAAATTTTGAAAAGTATTCAAGGAAAACTGTATAACTTATTTTCTTAAATCGTAAATATTGCTGACAGATACTTACTGTATCCGGAGAAAGGACCAATTTCTGTTGCTGCCTGTTTGGTTTAACCAGGCATATTTCTAGAAGCCAAATGTCATAACTATTCCTACAAGAATGAAGATTTTTCTTGTGGTTTTTTTTTTTTTTTAAAATATTTACGGTGATTTGAAGAAATAATTGAATTAAATATTTTTCTCCTTTAAAGCAAAAATTCCGAGACTTTCAGCTAAAAAAAATTATAATGTTTTCCATTGAGAAAGTCCCTGGAAAATGGACTGGAAAAGCCAATGACTTTCCTGTTTGCTCTGTCTCCCCTCTGCCTGTGCTCTCTTCTGTCTCCTTGTATGCTCATTCTCCTGCTGTAGTGGTTTTATACCGTATCTCCTTCCCTACTTCCCAGTAAGAAATAAGGCAAACTGGAAACTTTCTCTTTTTTTTTTCTGAAGAGTATTTTTGCAGTTAAGATAAAGATTTGATACTCGCCACACTGTGCTTCTCTTAATATTGCTTTGCGAAAGGTGTATAAACTCTTGCACTGTGCATATTGATGTTTAATTTATTTAAGTATAACTTGTAGAATAAAACATTTTCTTGTGTAAGAGTGCAGTACATTATCGTTAGAAGCATCAAATATTTATTTCTCTGGGTTCAATGGGCTGAGGTTGTATCTTTTACTATTTTAAAGATTTTTTTTTTTTTTGTAGCATATTAGGTTGTGGTTTACAAATGTATTTTACCCTTTAAGCCCATATTAACAGATGGGCAAACAGCACTGATTCTATGTTAAGTTTGGTTTTTTGTATGTTTTAGCCCTAAAGACGACCTTTAACAAAATCATGTATTTAAATATTATTCTTAATGTAAGTGCAAAAGTAGGTACTTAAATTCTGAACGTGTAGGTATTAGTGAACTGGATGAAGTATTTTTTAAAAAAGGAATTAAATGATTCCTTTAAATAAATTTAATCAAACATTTATTAGTACTCTTGCCATTATTTACTTCTCTCAAATCGTTTTTCCTTTAAAGTCTATGCATAATATTGCAAAACCCTTTTGGGTGGCAGGTGCAGTTAACCACATCACAGTGTTTCAGTTCTATATTTGCAACAGGAATTTTCCTAGTTAAAATTATACTTCGCAAACAGTTTAAATTTTAAGCTAATATTTTTCTTCTAATGAGCAGTTGGGAAAGGTTTTCCATCACAAAGCACAATATCCAGTGAAAAATACCTGTGTAACTCAGAGTTTCTGAAGCAAAGCAATTACTGAGTGTCCCCGCCCCTGCTCTCCTGAAGCAAAAAAATTCCCAGCCGTGCAGGTAATTTCCAGAGTGATACAGAACGACGTGCATATCAGTTTATTCTCAGTCATGAGAAGGTTTTGTGTTTTCTCTTGATCTTTGTTTCTGCGGAACACAATTTTAATTCTAAAATATTGATGATAGCTTTAAAAAAAAAAAAAAAAAAAGCCAGGCTCTGCTAATTTGTGATTTCATTTGAAATTGAGTTTTTCCTTTCATATATTATAAGCTACTCTGAGAGTACAACATTGCTGTGGTGCGTTCTTAAAATAAATCTTAACGTGCATATAAAAACATAAAGGAAATTCTGTCATGTTCAGCTTAATGCCGCCACCTCTTCAGGCAGTGATTGCCAGCGCGAGGTCGTGACCTGTTCCCATCTCTGCAGCTGGGATCATTTGCAGGCTCATGATACCAATTTCATTATTATTTCTAGACTCTTGTCTGCTCTGGAGGCTCCAACTCCAAGCTTGGGAATTTTTTTTTTTTTGGGTCAAGTACCAGTGGGAAATTCAGTACAAGAGCACTTTATCCTTTTTTTCCCTCAAAAAAAATTGGAAAAAAAATAATTATCCTGGGACTGTTTTAATCACAGAATTCTACTGATGGTCAGGATTTCAGATTTAGTAAATTGGAAAAAAAAAATTATCAAGTCCAGCAAAAATTAATCTAAGAGAATATTTAATGTGTGGCTTTTATCCAATGTGTTATAGCCTGTTGGAAAATTTTTTATTTCATAGTCTGACTGTGGTTGTCTTATCTCCAGTTTGGTTTTTTTGTAGAATGTACATAGCAAAATCATGCGTAGATGTCTGCAATTTGCTCAAGGTTACTAGGAAATTGGTTTCTGTGAATATACAGAATGTCTACTCAGGCAGAAATTCAGAAGTGTATGGAATTGTTTTAAAGATCGTAAATACATGTCCACGCCGTCTCCAAACTGCCTGGTTAGTAAAGCTTATAGCAAGTAACCTCTGTACCAAAAGAAATTCCTCCCAAATTATGATGAGTTCTGAATATTTTTAGCTTATCTTTTTAGCTGCACGTGATCAGAAAAAAAACCAACCCAAAACTCCATCCTTTCTGAAATATATACACTTTAAATTTTTATTATTTTTTTTTTGGTGTGAAGTCATGGATTATTTTTTTCTTTTTTAGGACTGTTACATCTCAAAGGTTAGGGTTTCTAGTGGTATGTCATTAATAGAAATAGTCTTTTGCTATAGAAGCCACCGAAATGCTGCTTTTGATCAAATGGAATATTACCTGCTTCTACTTTTAGTTGCATTTATGTCAGGATAAAATAGTTCACAAACAGCACTCTAAATAGATATTTTTCTTAGTGAGCTCACACACGCTAAGGTTGAAATCTCAGCTTCGTTGACTTTAAACTCTCGTCAACTTCCTTGGGATCCGGACTTCTTTCAAGAAGTGTACTTCAGACGACAAAATATTGACATTTCCTTCAGGTTTTCAGACTTTTGATGTTCATCAAAAGAATGTAATCACATTTTGTTAACATGTCTACAGTTACCTTTACCTAGAAGATACTTTGCCATTATGTGCTGTGTTTTTTGAAATAAATCCATGTAAAAATATTACATTATTGGACTACTTTAGCTTTTAATAGAGATATGTACATAAAGCTCCAAATATCCAAATGTATAATTGTGAAGGGTTGGATTATTTCTAAATGACCTGTGAAACTGGGGGAGAGAAAGAATAACTTGTACAACTCATTTACTGATAGTCATTAAATAATTTTGTCAAAAAGTATTGCGCCTTAGAGTATTTGAAATTAAACACACTAATGCAAGAGGATATCTAAGGTGAAAGATGTTTGTGTAATGCTAAACATAACCAAAGAAACTGTGGTTTTAGCAAAGGTACCATGCTCTATTTTATCAAGTGCCAGAAGTTGCATAATGAAAGTCTTTCAGTTAAAAAAAATATAAGTAAAGAAAACACAAAAATGCCACCCAGCTGGTAGAGATCTTCCTAATTTTTACCTGATTGTATTTCTGAAGAAATATGGCAGGGCCCTCGTAAATTTTCAACATGAACTGCATTTTTGTTGCCAATTTCCATATCCTTTTAAAAGTGCTGAAGCGTGCATTTGCTATTTATGTTTGCAGTAGACTGAGTACACTTTTACTATTTGTGGTTTCAGAAATTGGAAACAACCAAACAGTGGTGCTATGGTCTAAAAAAATAAATTTTAAACAGCTGTGGGACAGTATTTTTAGAATGGTAGGAGTCCTTCTGAAGACAGACTCGTAACTGTGTCTCTGCACAGGAATGCTGCCGAGGGCTTTGGAAATCAGAATTGTGTTGTCTTCGCACCTTCGTCTGTATTGTCTGAGGTAATCAGACTCTGGGAAAAACAGAACTACTTGGAGGAGTATCTTCACCCCTATATTTTCGTGCTGTCCGTATGGATATTTGAATTACTTGAAACGCTTCTTAGATCAGATCCTGTATATCCAGTTCTCTCTATTTTAAATATTTCTTATAAATAAATCTCATGCAAGATAAATCATTAAATATATAATCTTATTTATAGAGGTGATAAAAAGTTGCTATGGGCCACAAATCCAGTGTTAGAATCCATAATCATAGTGTGTTTTGGTTTGGAAAGGACCTCTAAAGGTCATCTAGTCCAACCCGTCTGCTGTGAGCAGGGACATCTTCAACTAGATCAGGTTGCTCAGAGTCCCGTCCCACCTGACCTTGAATGTTTCCAGAGATGAGGCATCTCCCACCTCTCTGGGCTCTTCCTTATATCTGGTCCAAATCTACCCTCTTTTAGTTTAAAACTGTTGCCTCTTGTCCTATTGCAACAGGCCCTACTTTCTTACAGACCCCAAACTTTTAAAGTTTGTCCCCATCCCTCCTGTAGGCCCCCTTTAGGTATTGGAAGGCTGCTAGAAGTTCTCCCTGGAGCCTTCTCCAGGCTGAACACCCCCAACTCTCAGCTTGTCCTCACAGCAGAGGGGCTCCAGTCTTCTGAGCATCTCTGTGGCTTCCTCTGGACCCACTCCAACAGCTCCATGTCTCTCCTGTGCTGAGGCCCCAGAGCTGGAGGCAGCACTGGGGGGCTATCCCCAAAGAGGAGCAGAGGGCAAAATCACCTCCCTTGACCTGCTGGCCACACCGGTGGGGATGAATTCTGGCCTATTTTTGCATTTGTTTTCTTTAAACGTTGTCCTGTGTGGTAAACTATCACTCTGGATATCGCAGCATTCAATATTTTACTAGTAGATAATTTGATTATAATAGCTAAGTTTAATTTCTTTGCCACTTCAATGGTGAATATAATCCTGCCCCAGATAATACCATATGATCTTTTGGATGTAAAACAAAGAGCGGTTCCAGTTTTTCTTTGTTTACAAAAAAAATCTTTTAAAGATAATTTGTCCCCTAATATTTCAGAAATAGCGGACTTAAGTTTTTCTTCTACTCAACCCGTGTAATTAATTAAATTACATAATTAGTTTAGCCTAGAAAGAGTGGAAAATTACAGTATCCTTTCAACCTGTGTATAAGCTCATCATTGTAATGTGGCAGCTCCTTTATGGAGGCTGGTGAATTTGCTAACTAAATCATCATGTGTACTATGGTTCAATAATTTAACTGATGGCTACATTTGATTTTAGCTGCAACTAGTCTGATAGCGGCTCTCAAGTATCCAATGTCGTTTCTTAGATACTAACTGGAATTACTTAATTTGAATTTAAAAATCAAACTAGTTCTGTTTTTTATCAAGTTCTGAAACTGTAACTCTTTCTAGAACTCAAATTATAACTACGTAGCCATTCTTTGAAAAATTCCAAGTTTTGAATTTGTTTTTTTCCCCCCAATGTATGGCAGAAATAAAATGATACTTCCGATGCCGTTGAGTTCTGCTCTTGCCATGGCGCTGTGCTGGCTTCGAGGAGCTCTTTCCGCCTGGATCCCGCAGCCTTGTGGGTGCTTTAATCTTCTGTCGCAGTCCTGAGTTGAGCAGAGCTGTTGGCTTTCGAATCCAGCTTTGATTTTAGGTGCCCGTCCTTGCACTTGGTTGTGAGCTTTACTCAGATAATTCATCTGAACACGTGATCTGTTTGCTGTATTTTGGGATCCACAGGTAAACGTTATTCGTAGCAGTTTATTCAGCGTATTGAAATGTAATTATATAAATATTGAATAGAAATGGTGTTGGAGTGGTTTTGTGTGTGATTACACTCAGTAAGGAGTAAAAATAAAGCATACTGCTGGCAGTTGCTTCCTGAGGTTGTGATTTACCATAACAAAACACTGTAATTTTTTTTTTTTTTAAATTATATGCCCTTGTTTAAAAGTTGAGGTCAATTTAATATTAGTTTTAAATTCTGACAGCAAATAGCAGTTTATTTCAGTTCCAAGAAATACACTGTGTGTTCAATATATTTGCTGTGGGTACAAAATGAAATGATGTGTTGCAGTTTTTTATGTTTAAGAAGTAGAGGAAGATAAAGCATGTTCTTATGTGAGTTAAAGCACTTTGATAAAGTTACTTTTTTGAAAAGTTTCAGCGAGTACTTTTTGCGAAAACCAATTATAAGTATCTCTTCAAAAGTGTTTTAATTAGAAAGGGATTATTGTGTTAAGCTGAGTAGGGTTAGATAGTCTCATACTACTATCAGGGTCTCTTATCACTACTAAACCCTGATATAATAGTGTTTCTTTCTACATGGCCTTCTTCAGGCAGCGCTTGTAATTCTTTGCATCTTCTGCCTGTCAGAGAACTCCGCTGCCAAAAATAATGTTATAGAAATAAACCTGACAGTTTGGTGTTGAACTCGCTTCTTCAATAAACCTCCTAACTCCAGTTCATTAAGTCCCTATCATTGCCCCCAAAATAATAAAATTTAAAAATGCCACACTATTTAAAGAAATGTGTTATGTTGCAAGATTTAGAAACTACGAGATGATGATTATATACATGCATATGTGTGTATATGGATACAAATACATACATATGTGTAACTGAGATGTTAACAACTTCAGATGGAAAGGTGTTGGAACAATACAGGAGAAATAAAGCATACAGAGTGTTTTTCATTAAAAGATAATATCAATTATTCACAGATGGAAATTAAATAGTGAAAGGACTCCAGAAAAGTCTCTTGATAGTAATTAATGTAAATAATGGAAAAGTTTGCCATTAAAATTGAAACCATATTTAGTATCAAGTAGATATTTGCTGTACCAGCTTTAGACTGGTTTTGACAGAATGTTTTACTGCATTTTCAGGAAGTTGCATTAATACAATTTTTATGACTTTTCAGATGGTCAAATATAAAAATACAAAAAACAAGTTTGGGGGTGATTAGTTTCAGAACAGCTGTGTTTTGGCTACTGTTTGAATTATGTTAATTTGTACTCAGACTTGAATGCCAAAATCCAGACGTTCTTGAATTCTGTGGGCCAACAACTGAAGTTGGATCTTGAGTTAAAAACATGTCATTTAAAAATGGCAACGGTCCTCCAGTGTGAAAAGAATAGCTGTTAATTGATATTTGTATAAAAATCATTCTAACTGGATTTTTCAGTGAATTGATAAATGTCCAGGTTTAGAAAGTTTTTAAAAGGTTGAATGTACTTAGAAGATAAATATAATCAAAAGAACTTTTCTGTTGATATGGCATTGCTATTTTGTTATGTTCGATTTGACAAGGTTTAGATGCTTTTCTATGCCACGAAAATCTGATTGTTTTATCATGTGATTGCTTCAAAAGAAAGTCTTACACTCACTCAGAAGAAACTGAGTAGAAACTCCAGTATTGTTTGCACAGTATATTCTCTACTTCAAATTATAATTGGCAATTAGTTACATAGCTGGTATTCAAATTTCTGATACTGAGAATTGATATCTTATGTGTGTATTTTAGGGTAATGTGTGAATATCGGTTATCGTTCACGGTAATGCTTATGACAAATGGATCTTATCCCGCTGTCACAGATCAGGCACACATTGAGCAGTTTGGCAAATGTGTGATCCTGACCGTGACCCTCTACCAGGACTGTGGTAAAATGTTTAACTACCTGTGATTATTGCTACAGAGATATTAGCATTCTATAGTTCGGCTGATCTGCTCGGGTCTGGGTCTGCTTTGACTTTAAGCACCAGTGGACCACTCCTCCTCTCTCTGTTTTTTTTTAGAGATAAGAATTGTTGCATTGATTAAAAATTGATTATGTTTTTCACAGTGATGTTCAAAAGGTTTTAAATATTGAAACAAACCTCATCCCAAATCCTATTCTCCATCATAAGATGTCTAGTTAATTGCTTCTTTGTTAGGGAATCTTAAATCTGGATCTAGCAAGTCTTTTTATGTCATGGTGATCTCTAAGTGGACCTTGTTTGTGTGTTCTGTGATTTGTGGTACGATTTTCGTCATATTCAAACAGGTAGGGTTCAAAAATGTCTTTAACCTTTGCATAATCTGATGGCTGTTAATCTGTAGGTCTGTTAACCATAATTTTTTTAGGGTTTAAGGGCATTATGTTTATCCCTACTCACTTAAATGTATAGCATTGTACAAAGTCAAGAAATTTCTTATCTTTAAATTCAGAAAAGCATTGAAAAATAAGTTTAGTCTTGCATCTTAGAAAGGGTCTCAGCTTTAAGGACCTCAGTTAGACCCACCATAGTTTCTTCTGGAAAGAGCGCTGTTTTCTTTGGTCCAGAGGACTTCCTCTTTAAAGTTCTGAGCTTTGACCAGTTAAAATGTCTTTGTGTGGTCTGATGCCTGAGGGTTTGGGGGAAAAAAAAAGAAAAAAGGACCTCACCCTTGCTTTTTCATAGAAATAGCAACTACAGACATCCCTTTTCCATTCCCATCTTTTCAGTTGTACATTTTAGTCAGATACTTTGTCATCGTTCAGAGTTTGGGGATTGTTTTCAGTAGTGAGCGATTATTTGCCTAAATTAGTGCCTGGTATGATAACAGCAAAAATGAGAGACGGCTTAAAATACAGAAATCTTTCTATAACTATATCTGAGCCTTTTTTTAATGTTTGAAACCAAATAATAATTTGATTTGTGATTAGATCAGGTGGGATGTGATCGTATCTTCCTCAGTTCAAAAAAGCAAGTGAACCAACCTCCCCATCCAGCGCTTCTACCTCCAGATGTCTCACCAGTGAAAACCCTTGAGCATGAGACATGGGTTGGTAGTGGAGTATAGGAGCAGAAATCCTATGTTGATGAGACTTGAGACTTACAAGAATTGGTAATTAATACATTGAGATAATGAATGCTGTGAGATAACTATGTAGTGATAAGGGGCAAGACTGCATAGAAGGAGAAAACAGGTGGTTTTTTTTAAAAGCAAATACCTAGAGTCCGGCCAAATTTCACATAAAAATCCTCCTTGAAATCCAACAACGGAAACTGTTACGTAGGACACAAGATGCCATATGGTTGGATCGGTGGCCTGGTGTCCGAAGAGGGGACTCCCAGCCTTTTCAGCTGTGCTACTCCTCTGATAGGACAGGGAGAACAATGTTCCATCATGGGATGACATGAGACTTTGCAGTCCTTTCCAGTGAGATCGGACCATGGCTCTGATACAAATGGAGTTTAAAAATCCTGAACCGGGAAAGAATATATGCATCTGAAAATAAGGTTAGCAATTTAAATCTTGAACTAGATGAAGAAATAGATCATATTTTTCCCAACATATTTTCTAAAAAGCCACAGGAAATTGAAAACTAGGCTTGAATTCAGAAGGAATACAAAGGTAAAGTACCTAGCTATAATTTGGTGTCATGAAAATGAATATGGAATTTATTTTAAAAAATCTAAAAACTTGAGGCTAGAAAAAAACCCCAAACAACAAAAACTCAAAAATCAGTTCAATAACGTGGCTGCTAGATGTGAATTTCCTGGGTGTTTAATAATTGCTTTTGGGATTGTTGCACAGTTCTTGATTTAGGTTTTTCTAAATCATTACCTTGTGGTGATGGAACGTGGGTTTTCTCATTCTCATTCATGCGTAGCAGATCTTATAATAAATCTAATGAACTGAAGACGTGTAGCCTTTACCTTGTATCATTAGTCCCCTTCCCTATGAGAATTGCTCCGTATTTGTTCAAAGGTTAGTGTCAGCTTTTTAAACTCACATCAGGCATCTTCTCTTCCTGTAGTGACACATGCTAATATTTATGAAAAGGATGACAAAGCTTTCAAAATTCCCCATTGAGTTGGGGACGGGGGATGTCTTCTCCCGGTTGTGTCACGTGTAAGGGCTCATGGGATGGTGTTAAGAAGGTCGGGTTGTGCTTGGCGAGGTGCAAATACTGCATGTCGTTCAACAAGCGTGTCTTGCTCTGGGTCTCCTTCGAGAAGATCTCCTCTCTGCGCCTGCAAGAGCTGGGCACCAGAGCTGACAAGCGGGGAATCCTTTTCCTCTGCTTTCTTGCAGTGATGGTTTTAACCAGAACGTTGTCAGGGAAAAAAAGGGAATGATTCCATAGCAGTAATGTAAAAGGACTCTTAAGAATTGTTTGTGATTTTATACTGAATTTTGGTTTTCTTTTGCCATCCCCTAATAGCCTCAATAATTAGTCACAATCCTGGCCTATTTCCAAAACTTTGATTGAAATAAATTAGGTGACTTAAGTGATCATTGAGTACTTATGGAGATTGATTTAAGTGAAGCAGGATTTGTAGGGAGAGGTGATTTATTACATAAACTGAGACAGCTGGTTGCAAGTGAGAAGCTTTTGAGCGCTCAAGCTCTTTTTTTGACTTCACGCTGTTCTCCGTGTGCTGATACGTGATGAGCGATGCAGGTTATGGGCTGAGGGTAGAGATCTCCTTGAAGAACCATTCTGGGAGTGTTACCAGCCTGGGATCAGGCGTGGGAGCAAGTGGCTTCGATCCCTCTTTCTGCCCTTTCCCAGCATTTTGATGCTCCGATATTTTTCATTCTTCCAAAGCTGCAGCTTCACCGATACGCGTCTATGATATGACCTTCCAAAAGTTAAGCCATACCGTAAACAAATATGAAAAACAATGCTTCAAACCTGCATCTCTCAACTTCTGAATCTCCCGGGCTTTTTAGGGCAGTCGGCAGTTGATAGAGGCGGGTCTCCCGCGCTGCTCTGGCTGCGGTCGTGTGCCTGTAACAGCTCACTCGCACTCGCTTTATGACCCTCCCCGAAGACCAGAGCTTGACTTCCTACCCTGCCACTGTGCCCGTTTGTGCTCCTTTCACTGCTCTCCAGGAGTTTTGCTTTTACAGCAGTGATTTGCTGTGGATAGAGAAATGGATCCGAAATAGCCAGTGCATAAGACTTAGAACAAAGTCATTTGTTACCACCCTTGAAACAACCAAAATCAATAAGGATGGTCATGGCAAGCTGGGAAACTTTGTGTTTTGACAAATATGAGCCATTATCCAAAAAAGTACTCTGAAGCAGTATTTTATCTTCTCTTTTTTTTTTTTTTTTTAACTGATTATACCTCTACTCTTCTGTAAGTGATGGGAATTATTTAACTAATACTTCCTAGTAGCTGTGAGATTTTAGGAAGATTTTAGGATTCAAAACGTGATTTAGGATTTTAGGAAATTTTAGCATTCAAAACGTGAATCTTTGGAAGTCTTACAGTGACTTCTGAAACAATCCAGGGAAATACTGCCCTGACATCAGCAGATTTAATAACTGTCGCTTTAAAATACGTCAACGAAGAGGAAGAAAAGGGAGATTGAGATTAGCTCTAACCTGTGGGCCACTAGCAGTTTAAGCATGGTAAGGCTTTTGCTGCTCAGGTAAACTATAGTACCAGAGCATCGCCACTCGGCAATTTGGAACCCACGGTTGGAGGTACACGGATTTATTTCCAGGCAGCCGCTGTGCCACCAAGAGTACAAGTCACCCATCTCCCTAAGTATGGGTTTGCTTTGGATGTTGACACGGTTCTCTATGGGGTGACTTACTGAGACATACTTAGACAAGAAAATGTCACTTTAAACGGAAACTGTCGAGATAAAAATGGACAGAGATGATGGATCTAAAAATGAGGCAATTACCGGAAATGTCTCTTCTATTTATTTATTCTTTTAAATATCAACTCTTGAAGCTGGTAGAGAAAAAGTATTTTTGAGGTACACCAAAATGTCATCTTCAGAGTAACTCAGACCTTTGATGTACCTCCATAACATCATTGCTAACCATTGTGATTTATTTTTATTTCTTCTGTTTACAAAAAGGTACATTGATTATTGATTGTTTTACAGGACCTTAATGGCTCTCCATGTACTGTAAAGTAATACCTTCATCAGAAAAGGAAATTGAATTTTGACTTTCAGTCAACCTTTTTATTGTTCTTCATATGTAAACTTTTCCACCAAGGCTGCTCAATTCTTGCAAGTAATGTAGAACCTTTCGGTTTGATTTAATGAACCTGTGATACTTATGTCTCCATTAAACACCGGTAGTATTTTTGCAATTAAGGATACAACTGCAAATAAGATGCAACTGTATTGAAAAGGGTAAATTCCCTTGTGTCACTAGATAGTAAAAGACTTAGGAGCTATCCTGTTGTCTTGATACATTTTCCATCACAAACTCTGTTTCGGCCACAGCCTTGTATTTACCGTGGACCCAAATTTCTGGAAGCTTCTCCTGAAACAGCTATCTCCACACGAGATGTTTCTGTGGACCCAGTCCCTGTTCTTTACTTAAAACAAAATTCTTGCTCTTCTTCCTGGAAGCTTTGCTGAAAATAGGAGTGTAAGAAAGGCCATTAAAAATCTTCTTGGTCTTACGCATGGCATGTGTTTGGCAAAGGAAATGTGTTTTGGAAAATGGATATTACTTGCAATTCAATTTGTTTTCCTTATTATTAAGTGATCTTGAAAAAGTAATTTAATTCGCTTTCACAGTACTTTTCCTGTACTTCACTGCTGATAATGATTGCTCGCCTTTAATAAGTGATTTTCTAATTTACAAAACATGATTGAAATGTTAGATATGATCATTACTATTTCCTACTCTTAGCAAAAAAAAAATAAAATAGAGGAGAGAAATTATTTTAAGTAAGTTCCTTTCTAGTAAAATCTCTTTGTTGCCAAGACTTGTGGTTTTTTGTTTTTTTGTTTTTTTTTAAATAAACTTCCCCTATATTGCCAAACATAGGGCATAAAAATATGAATTGTAGCATCATTTAGAAACTGTAGGGAGCAATTATAAGCTGGTTTAGCTGAATTAATTTTGCAAGTTCCATACAGTGTACTTTAAACTTTGGAAGTTTGTGGAAACTAAACAATTAATTGGAAGATTGGGATTTATAATTCAGACACTACTCTGCCCTTGGGTTTCTACAACAGCATTTCCATAGTGTCTATGTTGAAACCAAATTAATTATTGTATCAGTACTTATTTATATCTTTTTCAGATGCTGCTCCTCTCAGTTGACTTCTAAGAAATGCTAAAATCCCCCCTTCCCCAGGGGAAAAAAAGGACACAACACAGAAAGACCCAAAAAGCTGCTCATTACTGAAGCTAAATTACAGGCAACAGGAAAACCCACCATAATTCACTTACATATGCAAAAAGTTTTGTTTTCACCACCTAAAATAATATTTTTAGTTTCCAGTTCTGCTATGCTCTGCAAAAACCACCAATGTTGTTCTCATCCATTTTTATAGAAATGCTTTACATCAATACTCTTGTTTCTAGAAATCTTATTTTAGAGTAAATTGAAAGTGCATACTTGGATACATGAGTTTGCCTACCCCTTTTATTATTTTTTTTCCTTGCCTTAGAACATTTGGCCTATGCTACAAATATAAAATGAATTAAATGATAAGTATACTGAGAACTGAGTTTATGCTAATGAGGTCATTCCTGCTAAGGGAAGCAAAGCTTAGCACCAGGGTGATTAAGATGGATGTTATAATTCTTTTTATTTTCATTTAAATTTCATATTAATATTGAGAACAAACCCTATGCACTTCAATGGGAGAAAAATGGATTTTGAGGGAAAAATTAATAAATGGTCAGTTGATTAAAATTAAGTGCTAAATCTGTTTTGAAAGTACTTGAACTGAAGGGAATTGCTCTCCTTATTGCTCTCTACAACTACCTGAAAGGAGGGTGTAGAGAGATGGGGGTTGGTCTCTTCTCTCAAGTCACAGGCGACAGGACGAGAGGAAATGGCCTCAAGTTGCGCCAGGGGAGGTTCAGGCTGGATATTAGGAAAAATTTTTTCACCGAAAGGGTTATCAGACATTGGAATGGGCTGCCCAGGGAGGTGGTTGAGGCCCCATCCCTGGAGGTGTTCAAAAGACGGGTTGATGTAGTGCTGGGAGGTATGGTTTAGTGATGGTGATGCTCCTTGTATGTTGTGTGGGCGTCTATTTTTGTCAGTTAGGTTGACGGTTGGACAAGATGATCTTTAAGGTCCCTTCCAACCTGGAAGATTCTGTGATTCTGTGAATTTTTGTTTTTTGTTACTGATGTAGGATGTTTAGAGGCTACAGATGCTAACAGAAAAGTTGGAGGGTATAAAAAGACCTGCAGGTGAAAGGCGCATCAGCACTTTTTTGTCTCTGGATTCAAGTTTAATTCCGCACTTAATACAGAAGGAAGGGGAGCCTAAGTAGTTGGTTTCGATTTTCTTCCTTAAAAATATGTATCTGTATTTGAAACCTGGGCTGTGGTTCCACGGGGTGTTGGCTCCGTGCTGGTTTCCATCACTTCCCTGCCTAATTACTGAGCTTTCAAATGCAGCACTTAGATTTCCAATGGAGTTCAGGTAGCGCATTGAGCTAAAAAACCTCAGCCAGGAATTTGGGATTTGTTTTGTTTTGCATTCCTAAGCATAATGTAGAAGGAGATTGTATATATTACCTTGTCATAAGTCTATCAAGAGGTGCAGATGCATATATTTATACATGGCAGATGTAGGATTAATTTAGCTCAGATTCCTGATGACTGCCATTTATGAAAAAAACCTGTAATTAATATTCATTTTGTTCTTCAGTTGCAGACCCTATGTTCAGTTACAAAAAAGCAAGATATTACGGAGTTTTTAGCTTGCCAATGTAAAATACAGGAATTCTGGCCCTTCTCAGAGTTGTGTTTGGGGAGTGGGGTGAAGTTGTGTAGTCTTCGGATTTATTCTTGCAAAAAGTTCAAAAGAAAGTGGATTAACATGTAAATTGGCAATGCATGAGTTATCTGGCACTATAGTTTTGTGAGGATATTCTTCCTGGGCGAGCCAAGGGAATTCATGTTGAGTGTTAATGAGCTAAAAGTTTCCCATTGTTTTATTCCTCTCCAGTTTTTTCAAAAAGACAAGTGAAGAAGCTAGTAGAGGTCGTATTAAAAAGGTGCAAGTGTGTTAAATAACGCCTGTTATTTAGATGTGCACTATCAAGATCCGGGATGCGGCTGAGATACAGGTTGTGTTTTAGAGGTGTGACAAATGTTTGTGTTACTGACACAAACATTTATGGTTTCATTAAAGTAATAGTTAAATGAGTTTATAATCTCATTATTACTTTATCCAGATTAAATTATCCATTAGCATTTTTTCAAATTTATTTCTACAAATATTTGCAATTCCTATTAAGTTCTGATTCTGATTTTTCAAGTTCTGACTTTCAAGATGAAAGTTAGTGTGCTCCAAAACTTTCACTTTAGAGATAAAATATCCCAGCCTAATTTTTAAAATTTAGTTATACACTATAGATTAAATACAACTATAAAAAAAAAAGTTCCCTGTAAAAATAATTAGGTACACGCTATAGATTATATCTCTCAATTCCTATCCAGCCTAGTTTTTAAATTGAGAATATAATCTATATTTCAAGGAGTTGAGAGATATAATCTATAGTGTGTACTTCTGCCAAGCAGATCTTACTCTTGAAAGTCTTTATAGCTTCTCTGAAGGCAAAAATAAAAATGAAGGCCAAGTAAACAAGTTACTTGATAACATGAAACAAATCAATGCCTTTAATTATTACTTGCTCTCTGACCTAAAGGGTCTGAAGTGAAATAAAGTTCAGCCTCTTTGATTTCCTGAATGGTTTTGATTCTTTGACTGTATAACAAAGCATAGCACTTTGGTTTGTTTTGTTTTTGCAAGAAAGTTAACAAAATACTATATATTTTTCAGTAAAATGTGTGAGGGCTGACAGAATTTGCCACTGTGAAAACTATTTTTGGCAACTTCCGTTTATAGCCTTTGAAGTAAGAACGAGTAACATACTTTATTTGCAAAAGTTCTTCAGTCAAGCCAATTTAAAGCAGATTTCTCACAACATATTTGCCTGTGCATTATAGACTGAAGGAGGGTATAAATGCTATGTGTTTATATCAGGGATTTTAAATTTTTGTATCTTGTCAGCAGCAAGCCAGATGTTAAAGAGCAGTTAAAAATCAGCCACTTTAGTAGCAGATATTTTTAACTTTCCAGTGGAAAAGATAACGTTGTGTCATTTTTCCAGCTAGGTGTGAAGAATAATTTATAATCCTTCATTAGCACTCCTAATTGTATGTTTCGCTGATGGACAGAAGGATGGAAGGAGGTTTCATTGATATTTCCTCTTCCAAATATCCTCTTGCTCTTCGCGTGCGTGCACACTCGAAGCCATCTAGTGCCCTGGCTGTGCGAGCAGGGTTTTATGAGGAGAATAAAAGATGGGTTTTATTGAGCCTAAAGAACATGTGTATTCAGAATTCGTATCATGGAATGGTCATTTGTCTTCATTAAATCTATACTGACGAAGAGCAGGCGAATCTGGTGCTTCACCCACCCCGAGAGTCCCCTTTTTTAAAATGTGATGGTAAGGGTTAGGGAAAGATCTGCTAATTCTTTTGCATTACCTTTGTTGGAAAGGTCAGGAAGGATGTAATAATTTTGTTATTTAAAAACACTATACAAATTTTGAGGACGTCCACCTGACATTGGTAAATTTAAAGCACTTTGTCATCCTGTGTGTGGCGTTTGCCCAGGTGCCTGCCGTCCTGCGGCTTAGGATGTGGGTTTTTTGGGCCGGGAATGTCCAGAGGCAGGGGAAGCAGCCGGGTATGCAAAATGGGCAGCCGTCTGGAGCTGTGCTACCATCTCGCATACATTTTGGACGTGTGACCTCTGTGGCTTGTCCTTTTGTGACATGACAGCTCAACGTTTTTAGGCTCCATGTCGGTGACACTAATGGCCAAAAATGACTTCTCTAGAGCAAGTTATAAGAAAGTGTGAAGTCTTGGTTTTGAAGCTTTTCAAAAGGCTTTTCATAAGGTTTTGTCTTGAGAGTAGAAACTTCTTATTAGTGGTTTATGTGCTTTTTATTTCCTTTGACATAGGAGGTAGTTGTCTCTAAACTGTCTCACATTAAGTATTTAGTCAGTTGAAACTGTTATATTACAAATACTTATTAAACACTTTCAAGTAGCTTTGCCTAAAATTTTAGTGCAATTTTTAGAGATTTTTTTTTTTGCAGAATATAGGACATGGTAGAGCAGAATTCATAGTAGGTATTCAGTCACTTGCCATTTCAGCAGTTGGATATTTGGTGACAAGTTTTATTCTGGTTACTCTATGTCTAAGTGGTTACTCTTTACTTAAGTGTTTTGAAGTGAAAGAATTTAAATGTAGTAAAGAAAAGGCCACTCTTTGTCCTATCCCTGGATGGAAACGCCTTAATAATCATGAAAGGTTTTGAGGATTTGTAGTGGCATTTTCATGATTTTTTCACCCTATGTCATGTAGTTGGTTTCTGTGCACTGGGTGCTGATGAAAATGATTTAATTCCTGAATGTTGTTTAAGAAGAAAAGGGAAAGGAAGAGGGTTGAAATAAGAAAGGAAGAGGGAAAAAAGAAAAAGATGGTGTTTGCTTTATCTGAAAGTTGATATTGGAAAAGTTTCACCGTCAGAGGCGGTGTGAGGGCTGTTCTCTGATTGCCTTCTGAGAATGGTGTCCGAGTCCCAGCATTGCAAGGGGGTATTTTGGTGACGGGATTGCAGCCTGTAGCTCTGGCTGGGACACCAAGGGCTTTCCAGTGATTTTTCCCACTTCTGTTTCCAAACTACAAATTTTCTGCTGCGTTTCCTGTAGTGTGGTACAAACTGTTGTCTTATAACTAGCTATGTCGTTGCTTGAAAATCTTGTTAAAACTCATTTAGTTTAGCGATGAGAATTCTGCAGATGAACAGATGTGACTCCACATGGGTTTTCCTTTCCAAATGTTATGTTGGAAAGTGAAATAAACTTTTGGAATAATCTTCAGAAAGCTGAAAATGACGGGGTGAGCTTCCTACTCTGAGTAAGGACCAAGCAGTCACGAGTGGTCTTCAGGGCATATTTGCTTAACGTGTTCTTCACTAGGGACTTCAAGAGAGGTTTCATAAGAACTTTAACATCTCCCCTGAATCCTATTTGCTGTAAAGCTTTTATGATGGTTCCTGTTCCTCCCTGGTACTCCACCAGAACTCAGGTCTGTGTGTTTCCTCTGGTGAAGTGATTATAGACATGTACATTCTATATTGAATATCTGTTGTTAGGATAGTTCTTTTACAACTGTTTGCAGTGCCCGGCATGGGAATTACGTGCTCATATATTATAAACTTAAAATGATGTAGTATTTTGTGCCAAGGCTTACTTTGCTAGGACTTGTTGGTTTCTTATATGAAGCTTTTCAACTCCAGTACATGAAAGCCTCCCAGATATTCTAAACACCCTGAATCTCTGCAGAGATGCTAATGAAACAGTAGTTAAGAGATTAAAGCCTTTGGAGTATACAAGCTGGATGAAAACCAAGGCAAGAGAGGAGCTAAACTGTCCCCTTGTATCCTCATCTAACCTAATTTCTTTTTCCTAGTTGTAAAGGTCTTTAAGATATTCGGCGTTCAAGCTCGCTTCCCTACTGTTAAGCACAAGAAATCACTGAAGTAATTGTAAAAGTTCATCAATGGAGACATTTTTTTCTCTTCCTCTGTATTCAGTTTAGTAAAGTTTATTTGTATTGGTTTATCTAATGACAATGTCTGTAATTCTACATTTTCCCTATTTTAAAAACATTTGGGCAGGTCTATGTTAATGCCACTCTTCTAATTTCTCTGTATACAAACATCTAACATCTAGGAATGACTGTAGCAAGTGAATACATTTTTAAATGTGTCTTGACTTAGATATGCATGGACTAAAGTTGTAATCGTGTTCTTTAAAATATGAGTTAGCATATTTTAAGTATTCAGCCATATTTCTTACATAGTGTTTTCCCAAGCAAAGTACTTGTGTTTATTTCATTATACAAAGAAATTCAGAATTAAATTCTCATCTGAGGACAGTAAAGACTAGATGTTTAACTTGTCCTGCTTATGGCTTTGGAAGAAATGATGGAAAAAACCCTTCCATTAAACTGAGGATAAGGTGAGGTGTGTTGTTTCAAGCTTGAGTAACTTATGTTAAAATTAAAATGACAGCATATGACACTGTTATGTCACCCGTTGTTACATGACTCTTTTTCAAGAAGGTATTTTTCAGTGGTTTAGAACAGAGCTTTGTATTTTCAGAAGCACTATATGCTAATTGCCTGTGCAGTTCGTGAGGATATTTTTGTAGGTAAATGTAACATCCAGAGTCGATTTGAAATCTAAAACATGTAAGAGACCGAAAAGGTACCATCAAGATTTTACTGGTTATAGGCAGCTGTGATACATTAAGTGTATTATTTTTCATTAGTGTACATGAAAAGATCAGTATTAGTGACATCGTCTGTATGACTTCTTAGGTATTCATCATGCATTTTGCAATGTTTGTCACTCATATTGGTTAAAATGGCTGTCAACATGCAAACATTTAAAACCCTGTAGCATTAATTAGGTCATGTTATTTGAAATATCCTTGAAGTGTTTAATGCTTTAACAAGCTATTAGTTTTTGGCTTTTTATATGTTTAGTTGGGGTTTTTTTGTGTCAAGTGTAGTAGCTCGAAGTATAACTATCAGACTAATTAAATGAGGTTTATTTTGAATCAAAGGTAGCAGGGACAGTAGCAGATCTGGGTGAGTTGGTGTGTGGACTGGTATGAACCGTCTCTGTTTTAATCTAAATATTTCTGTCTGGCTTTTGGGATAGAGGAGTGTTGTGAAAACAGTGGCAGGAACGGCTCCAAATCATACATAGTTTCTTTTAATCTCTCACCATGTACTTTATGACATAAAATGTCAAAAGCTTCTTGGTCACTGTTAACAGGGAAGGTTAAGTTTTTAATCTCGCAGAAGAAGTGATCAAAGGCAACGTCCCATTCACGTACTGTAGAAGTCTAAAATCTAGGTGTAGTTTGTGCAGCCTGGAGATTTAGTCATATCACCATAACATTGACCCTACATTTGGTCACCGGAGTCGCTGTCTGGATTCCAGAGACTGTATTGACTAAATCTCCTGATGATTTTAGGAGTGTTGAATCCCACACGCATGACAGATGATTGGAAAATGAAGCGAGATGAATTAATACTAGAACCAAAGCGTCTTTTTAAGAGTGAGATAGTCAATGGACTAGTTCAACAGAGGGAAACAGTGGTTGGTTCTTCATCTGCCTAATCTTTGCGGTCAAATATGAGCAAGTCTTTAAAAAGAGCAGAGCTCAAAAAAGTGATTCCTGTGACTATGAGCTGCCCCACATCCATTAGCCTGTGACACTTTTCTCTCTACCAGCCTGAGGTGTGCCTGTGCTTTCAGGTCTTTCTGTCTTATCATGCTCCCTCAAAAGGGAGACGAGTGAGTCTGAAGGACACAAATCTGTGGTGTGGGTTCTTTTTTTGTTTCAGAGGGCAGGGTTTGGAAGAGTCCCACTTGTCTTTGTATCACTGAGCCATTTTGTTTTCAGGATTCTTGTGGAAAGTCTGTGTGTGCCACAGTCACCAAAAGATTTCCAGTTGGGCTCATGCAGCCAAGATCTCTTGGGTATTGATGAGACAAGTTAGGACACAGTTAAAGCCTGATTTGGAAATAGAGCCCTTTGTGTTCTCACTCCTGGGATTATTGGTAATAGATTGGAGAATATTCGTCTTCAAGCATTTCTTTGTGTTTTGTTTGTGGGGATTTTTTGAGTTGAGGATTTTATTCTAATAAGTATGGGTACATTTAATAAGTAGTTGTTCTGAGAGCCTTAAAAAAGGGTAGACATGAACCTTATTTCATCTTCTGAAAAAGTAGATGAATTAGTGAACATTGAGCCCTTCCTCTGAATTGGTTCCTCTAGAACAAAACTATCACTGAAAAATTTAGCAAGTGCCATCAATTTTTAGCTATTTTTCAGTTTCAATACATATAGATTAGTGTTTGATCTGCTGTTATCCTACAAGATCTTCACTAGCAATTCTTTGGCAACTTTGTCATTGGTCCTGGTAAAGGAACTGCGGACAGAGATAGTTCTTGTTCAAGTCCAAGGCCAGCCACCTCGTGATCCAAGTCTGAGGAATTGCGGTTGTCCTGACACGTACCCAAAACCTATTTTTTTCTTGAAGTGCATCGGGGAATTTAAAGTGACAATACTGGGAACCAAGAGTCAGAACAGGGAAAATGATGTCGACAAGAGGATGGCAATACCCTTGCTAGTGCCATACAAATTAATGATATCAAACCACGGAAGGGTTTGAGAGCTACGACAAAGCACTCCTCCGTATGGAGGCTGCATTCAGATATAGGTATTCATCTAAATCCGTTAGATGGTTTCAGTGTAAGTCTCACTGGAAAGATTTTTGTATGTCATCAAACCACAGCATTTTACAGTATTCTTTGACAAGCCCGTAGAATAATTATATTATTATCAGTGCTGAGTGTGGGAGGTTGTCTGTTTTCTGATAGCATTAAAGCCTGCAGGTTTTGGCAGAGACCTGTTTATTTTTATAAGCACCTCATTTCCCTACAAAGCCATTTGAGCTTCCCTTCCTTGGACAGCATCTCAATCAGGTTCTTAAACCCCAAACTCCCCATTCCCCCCCCTGCCCAAACAACAGCAGAAAAACATCTGTTTTTATTTGGTGAACTGCCTGTCAGCATCAACAGTTCAGCTCTTGACGCTGTTTTCGGATAACACGGATTCTCTGACATTGTAAAATGCACATTTTATTCATTCTCTCTCTGCCTTAGATTCTGTTTCCTTGGCTGAGTTAGGAAGAAAGGGTGCCACGATTTGTCTGCAAAACTCACTGATAGAAATGAGGAGCTGGGGAATGTGGGGAAGTGTATTTCTTCTTATTTTCCCTTTTATCCTGTGAGGCATGATGTCCATTCACCCTTGTGCCTCCTGATTCCAATTCATTTGAATACTTGCATCCAATTGAAGTTTAAGCAAATAGTTTTCTGCAGATGAGGAGGACCTAGTTGTATAATGTGAAAATCTTTCTGCCTCCATAAAACTGACTTTGCGAGCTGCGGTTTACATACACAAGCCATTCACACACATGCAGGAAGTTTTCTTGACTTTTGCTAACGACAGTAAAGTCAATGAAATTAGAGAATAAATGATTCGTTGTAAATATTTAGTGAACTGTGACTAAGCACCTTTTAATAGAAAGTGTCAGTGTTTTAATTCCAGAGGCTAGACTGTTTATGAATAGTTATATTTTATAAGGTACTTTGTCATGGCTCGCGAGATATTTACAACAGATCTTTTTTTAGTGATTTTTTTTTTTTTTCATTAAGAAAACTCATGAGAATTTCCTGAACCTACAAAGCAGGCTCATGATTGCACAGTATGTCACTGAAAACAACTTTTCTTGCAGTTTTCCTTCTATCTTGATGGACTGGGGTTTCATGACTAGTGTTGTTACCCTACCTACTTTTGTGGATAAAGCCTTTGTGGGAAAGGAGAGGAAAAAAAGGAGACAAAATGTTCGTGTACCTCTAAAAATGTGTTTATACATTTTCTACTGTTCTGTAACGGTCCGGACAGATGCCAGAGAAAGTTCCTACCAGTCAGGATATATGAGTCAATGGGGGGTTATTTTTATTTTAGTTTAAAAAAAATAACTAAAAAAAAAAAACCCAAGCAAAAAACAACCCACCTTATTATTTTTGTTGCTTAATTTTTCAGCATTACCTGCTGCTCCCTGTCAAAGTGATGGAAGAACAGTAACCATTACATGATAAATAAGGTGAAAAAAAGGGAGGAAAACCCTCATTTTTCCTCCAGCTTTGTGTAATTTGGTGTTTTACTCTGTCAGCCATTGATAAGCAAATTTAGTCTCCTTAAATCCTTCTTAAGCTGAGGTTTAGGAAGACCCTTGGTTGCAAAGTCTTGGAAGGAGATTCCGTGAGCGTGCGCTACTGAAATCTTACAGACGTCTAAAGCCAGTAAGGGATTTGGTGTTTTCTAGGCATCAGGCAAAGGCTCCTGAGAATTGTAAAAAATCCCCCTCTCTTATCTGAAGGAGGAGGGATGTGTTTGGAGCCTCAACTCTGCTGCATTTCAGAGGGAGGCGAGGGACTCCCTTTAATACATAAAATCCCCATCTCCAGGGACTCTTTTCCTAAATAAGAGTCACTCGTACATAAGCATGGTTGTCAGAGTGGGGAGCGGAATCCAGAAGCCGGATGCTTTAATTTCTAACTTCTCTAATATTTAGTATCTTTTTCCTTTAAGGATGTATAAAGCATGCTTGCATGGCTAGGGACTGACTTCTCTCATCTGTTACCTTCACAAGCAAATTGGAGTCAGTGTAGTTTCATGGATAATTAAATAAGAATGAAAATAAAAAAAGTATAAAAAGAGACTTTTCTTTGTTCAGCAAATGTTCCCCATTTGATATTTTTTCATATAATATTTTTTAAGTTATCTCCAGTTGATTTGATGAGTCTCTTTTGATTAGTCAAAGGCAAGATGAAAGTGAGTAAATATGGATAAAGGCAGTGGAGGCTAAATGGGAATTTTTATCCTAGAAACTTTTCATTTTTTTCAAAAATAAGTGTTTTAATAGCACAGTTCTGGTGGGTCATGGCCAGATGTCTTTTGGAAGACTTTTATTTCTAGTTTTTAGATAGGTGAGTTAACTCTACAGACATTTCTACTGTACCTGGTAATCTCTAGTTGTATTATAAATCTAAGATTTAAAAAAAAAATTCTAGTCCTGAAAAAATGAAGGCCAGCATTCCACATAGTTTTAAATCCCACTTATAGCTTGTCTATGTCTTTTTTGTAAGCTTAATCGGGAAGGCGGAAGTTTTTTTTCCTTCCTGCTTTTGCTCATAGCAAAAGGGTGAAAACTACAACTTGTTTGTTTGTTCCTTCGTCTTTGGTGATAATAATGAATGTGCCAGCAGAATTTTCTGAGAAAAAAAAAAAAGAAAGAAATTGTTCATTTTGGTGAATGGAGAAATTCAAAGTGTTAAGACCGTGGCTCTTGGGTGGGTTCCCCCCAAGGTGGGTTCCCTCCCACCCCTTAATAAGGAGATTCTCCTGCGGATCTTCTCCCATACACGGCTGTAAAGACCACCTCTTCTCCCACTGGCGGCTGAATATCCCTTCTGTTGCCATCCCTGGTAACCACACTAATTGCTTACATGGAAAAGGAATATTAGGAAAATATTAAGTGAAGCTAAAAATACATTAAATATGATATAGCAGCTGGAAACAGGGAAAGCCAGCACCTTCCACCAGCCAGATCTCCACGGACCACCAGCAAAGTGCTCCGGGGGCCACTGCAACCATGCAACCACATAACGTGCTTTGGAACGTTTACATCAAATATCACCTCCTGCTTTTTACCTTGACCTCAGAAGACTTCCCCAGCAAATGATAAACAATAAACTTACATAGTGTGCCCGAGAGACTTAGGTTCTAAATAAACTCTGTATGATGCCACACATTTTCGAGGAAGCAGAGCTTACCGTAGACCACACAAATCTCAGCCACGAGCATCATTGCTTGTGTGTTGAGCGGTGCCGAGCTGGAACTTTAAGAGGCGAGGACTGTGCCTGGATATAGAAGCACAGTCACAGTGTTTCAAAAAAGAAAAAAAAAATAAAAGGAGAATACGTTGGTATTCTGTGGTAGCCCCCTCCATGGCACCCCGGAGCGCGGCTCGTGCTCTCTCTTCTCCAGCTCTGAAACCGAAAGGAAGGAACTGAGAAGTGTTCAATAAGTGCAGCACCAAGGGAAACATTAATTACTCTCCTGTAACACATCATTCTGATACCAAAAATTACATTTGCTTCTGCCTCTCTGGTGTGGGATACAGTGAAACCGCAGCTTTTCTTGGAGAATTCGGTCTTTCCCTGACTCCGACCATTGCTCCCTTGGCTCCTAAGGAGGGAGAGATGGGATGTGGAACACCCTTCCCTCAAGCATGGCAATTCCTGACTTGTGTCTGTAGAGATTAATTCTTATTTTGGAAACGTGGTTCTTTTTAAAAACTGCTCACCACTGAGCAGTTGGTATTGGTGAGGATGCCGCACATGTCCTTAATTTCTTCAAGAATTTTTTCTTCTGCAATGATAGAAATGTGCCTTAAGTAATTGGAAATGTTCATTGGAATGGCTTTTGGACTCTCTGGTATGCTTTCTTTTATTTTGTTTAGTTTATCTGTTTTGATAGATAAAGGAATTAGGATTTTACCTGATATCACTTCACATTACGTTCTGCAGATACAGATAAGAAAGCGAAGTATGGTATCCTTAATAATAATTTTCTCTGTTAACTCATGTACAGGGCATAACGCTGGGTGGACTGTCTTTAAAAAAAATAATCCTTTTTTAAATGCTTATATTTGATTACTGTTTTTGCCCCTGCTTGAGCAGCCTGGAATTTGTAAATTGAAATTACAATTTCATATTAAGATATAAATCCAATCCAACTATAATTTTATAGTAAATTCTCTCCAAATTGCCAATTATTCCAATCTAAATGCTTGTCAATAAATAGCGATAGCCATGCACATTTTGCCTGAATGAGCACAGCTCATGTTCGTCTATTTTTTATTGAGACAGGTCAGAAAATACAATTTTTTTTTTTAAAAAAAAGGCAAATTTAAGTGGATGCCAAGTTGTCCTTTGCATTGACCCCTTTTGAACTATCATCAATAAAATGATTAATTAACTACGCATTTCTTTCATGTGACATTCTGTTGAGCCCTATGAGAGTAATTCTTGCCCCCCTTTTTTCTTTTGTTCTTGACTCATAGATTATACGTGCTGCCCTAAACTTGGGATCCTTCTTTTAGTGTTATTATTATTATTAAACAGACCGTGCATATTTGGTACCTTTGGTTTTGCTTCTTCCCTTTGTAAACTAAATATTTTCCATATTTTGATAATTAATTTTTGAGTGAAGATTTCTAAGTACTCATGCTTCAACCCTAACTTGCTTATGAGAAAAGTTTTCTGAAGTCCAAATAGTCACATCTTCTGTCTCCTATTTTCCATTGAGCCACTTTCCATGGAGGAAAAATACCAAACCGATTTATTTTGAGAACTATAAGAAAGCTGTTCCTTCTTTTCTTTTGATCATGTCTGCACTCAAAATGATTATTTATTAATTTTAGTGAACAGGGGTGTCAGTGTAGCCATTTCCTTCTGTGTATACTCCCATCCCTAAATTTTGGGAGGGACCAGGGAAAAGAAGAGAGGGCAACTATTTATACGGTCATTTGGACATATGGGAAAATAAAGATTGGTATATATAAGTTGTATATAAAGGAATTTCAGTATTTTTCACCCTTTTGGGTTTTGTTTGCTTTTTGGGTTGTTTTTTTTTTTTTTTTAAATCCCATACATTTCCTTAAATAATGTATTATGTCAGTAATAAAATGAAAAAAAAAATTGTGTTTTTAATGAGGCATTAATTGTCTAAATGATGATTTAATGTCTGTGCTCAGCATCACTGCTAGAGAGCACATTTTAGACAAAACGAAAAACTAAAGTGTAATTAGTAGACACGGATGTGGTCATCTTCCAAGGTCCTTGCTTTTGTTTTTGTAGCACGTAGATCAAGACTAGGGTGACTGTAAAACATCAATATTTTATGAAACTCTTCTTTTCTTGTTCCAAAAATTCTGCCAAATTGTACTTAAATGAAGTCTTCTGAGGAAAAAGCCTGTAAGAGTTCTTTACTATAAATACATTTTTGTGATTTTAAGAAGAATGGGGTATTTATAATGGATTGAACCAGAGCTTCTCTGCTCTGTGTTATCTTTATAATGTTTGCCATAAAGTGCTTCCAGGCGACATCTTGACTTCTGTAATTTTTTTCTTCCTTTTCGTTGGTGCCTGGAACAGATTATTGTGGGTTATAACATTTTAAAACATTTAAGTAATCCATTTGAAAGCAGGAAAAAGAGTGCACCATTGATATGAAATTGCACTGACTTTCCAGAAAAGATTTTATCACAGAACTTCCAGTTTCTTCTCCAGGAAGAAGGCTGCATATTTTGATTTCTGAAATAAAATATGTTTTTAAAGCATTGTCTTTTTCAGATAATTTGATGTATCTACAGCAGAATTTTACTTTCAGAAAAAATGAAAGTATTGGTGTGTTCAGCGCATTCTGAAGTTAAACCTAAATTAAAACCAAAAGAATTATTCTCTCTTTTAATTGTTGTGCATCTTTTCCTGTTAGTGGATATATTTTATCTGTGCCTAGTGGGGAAATAATTTCTATTTCTATTTTTCACTCACAGGTTCGGTGATAACACATAATAACTGCTATAACAGTTCAGAGTGGGTTTGATTTTTGGTAACTGGGAGGTGGTGGTGCTTCATTAGTTGTAGAAGGCATGAAGTGCTATGCCCCTAGGTTATTAACTGTAATTTAGAGCACAGATTTCCAGTCTGTGATCTGTGGACCACTAAAGATCCAAAAGTCAAATTAAGTATTTTACAGCAGTTTTGTTAATATATATAATAGCTACAAAAATAAACCAGACATACTGCAAGTATTTATTTCACAGTTAGGTTTTACAGTGTTTGTGAGAAATGCTGCTATTTGTAATACTCTTTCGGTGTCAAATATTTCTTTATTTTTGAGATGGGTCATGTTTTTCAACACCTCTTGGTGTTTCTCCCCTGTACTACAGTGAGTGCTGTTACATCTATCTCACACAGTACTGCAAAGATGAATAATGAGAATATAGACTCTCTGCGTGCATAGGTGGACTTTTCATATAATTTTATTTTACTATTAAAATTCAATCTAATTTGCTAATTTACTATTAAAATAAATCTAATTTGCAAGGCCTGATTTGTCAGTAGAGCACTTGTTACCACCCGTCAATGGGAGTCATAGGAGGATAACTTGCTTTTTTTTTTAAACCACAGACCAACTGTGGACAAGTTACTTCCTCTCTCCAGACATTGACTTCAGGAAGGGTACTAAAGTAAAAAAAAAATCTGATGTTATAAAATGTGTTAACATCTGATAAAGAAGTGTATTATTTGAGAATTGGATGTAATTATCATCCTTTAACGCTCAAAGATCTCATAAAGTAGTGATGTGAGTTTTTTTAAACAATGAAAAATGGTCTTGACATTTTGGAGAATATAAAAAGAATAATATTATTTCTCTAAAAATTAGCATAAAGCATTCACCCTATTTTATATTTTCTATCTTGTGGATTAGTTTAAATTGTCTTGTGGTTTTAATCTAGATTTAAAATAGCTAGGGATTTCCACATTTGGTTAACACTTATAATGTATATATACAGTGAGATGATGTTTTGACTTCCTGCTCTCCTCATCTCTTTTTCGCCCTGTCCTCTTGAGAGCAGACTGAAAATGCGTCTCTCTTGGCTTTGTTAAATTCCATTTGGGTTTGGGTACATTGTTGAGATGAACTTTTTCCTAGAGCAGAAATGACTGATCATAGTCCAGTCTACACGGACTAGAAAGACAGTTGTCTCATTTATTTCCTGAAAAACTGAAACCCTTTGTGAATGAGCGAACGGAACATATTATGTTATACAACTGGAATAAATTATATCTTTTTCCTTTGCCAGTCATAAGGATTTGTAAAATTAATTTATGCTTAAGACACTTAACTGTTAGAGTTTGGTGCATTCTGATTAGTATACAATGGTACTGAAAAGAGTTCTTGCCACAGCTTTGTGTTGGGATAAATCTGCTGATTTTCAGCAGTTAGAGAGCATTTACAGTAGTATAAGAGAAAAAAAGAAACCCCAACCAAACCAGGGTGAAATCTATTGTCTTCTGTTAATAAGCAGAATTTTGAAAAGCACCTATATAAAATAGCTGCCTATATTCTAGCATTTACTTATTTTCTAAAATGGCACTCATTCTCAGCTCATGGGTGTTGTACTTACAAGAGTTTACAAAGAGTAACCAAGTTAGTTCAGTCAAACCATATGTAGAGGGATTGTTCTGCAGAGCTTTTAGCAAAACTTAGTAAATTAGGTTTTGATGGAATTTAGACATATTCACCCTGGAAGAGGTGAGTATGTCTCATAAACCTATACATAGTTTGCTGGAAGTAGACCTGTATAGCATCTTGCATCAAAATTGACAATATTTTGCATATTGACACTTCATAAAGTAATAGAGCACAGGGGAGGAAAAATATTTTAAAAACTGTTTATTCAAATGCATTTTCTAAGTTGTGTTTTTCTATACCTGAATTCATTTTTCATGTTTTAACTGTAGTCATAAGTTTAAGTACGGATAATTTCATACTTTCTGCTTGAAAACAGAGTCTAGTTCACATATTTATTCTTCCAATAGCATTATATACAGTATTCTGCTTTGATTTTATGTATGATATTGCTCATGAAGAGAAGTCACAGCAACTGGGGCAAGTTCCTGACAAGTGGAAGAAAGTAAATGCCATTTCTGTCTCAAAAAAGGCCGAGAAGGAGGATCCAGGGAATGACAAACTTCAACATAAGAAGTTCCGTCTAAATATGAGGAGGAACTTCCTTTCTTTGAGGGTGGCAGAGCCCTGGAAGAGGCTGCCCAGAGAGGAGAATGTCTCCATCTCTGGAGACGTTCAAAACCCACCTGGACACATTCCTGTGCAACCTGTTCTAGGTGGCCTGCTTTGGCAGGAGGTTGGACTAGGGGATCTCCAGAGGTCATTCTGTGATCTGGAAAGCATATTTGCAGAGAAGGCTATAGAGGGGTCTGGTGGACACCAGGTTGGACATGTGCCAGCAGTATGCTCTTGTAGCATCTGCTGCACTAGGCAGGCTGTTGCCAGCAGGTGAGGGAGGTGATCCTTCCCCTCTGCCTGGCACAGGTGAGACCCATCTGGATTGCTGGGTCCATTGCTAGACTCGCCAGTACAAGAGAGACGTGGACATACTGGAGCAAGCCGGTGAAGGGCCACTAAGATGATCCAGGGACTGTAGCATCTCTCATAGAATCCTAGAATGGTTAGAGTTGGAAGGGACCTCATACAAGAAGAGGCTTGTGAGAGCTGGGACTATTCACCCTGGAGAAGGCTCAGGGAGGTCTTATGAATGTCTATAAATAACTGATGAGGGGGTGTAAAGAAGACAGAGCCAGGCTTTTTTCAGTGGTGGCCGGTGAAAGGACAAGAGGCAGTGAGCACAGATATGGGAATACAGGAAATTCCACTTAAATATAAGAAACTTTTTTACTGTGAGGGTGGTCAAATGTGTGGGAACAGGCTGTGCAGAGAGGTTGTGGAGTGTCCAACCTTGGAGATACTCAGAACCCAACTGGACACAGCCCCCAGGAAACTTATGTGAGCAGGGGAATTGGACTAGGTATCTCCACGTGTCCCTTCCAACCTCAACCGTTCTGATTCACAGAGTAGCAGTGCCATAGTGGTATCTTCTATTTTCTCTTTTTTTTCCCCTTCTGTCCTGCAATTTTCCAAGTATGAATATGAATTTATTAAGGCAAAAAAATGATACAGATTTCTTACTGCATATACTACAGTATATTTAAAGAAATATTAACAAAAGTTGCTCTTTCAAAAGGGAAAATTTAGGATTTTTTTTTGGTTCCTACAAGTTATTAAAACAGTTTCAAGATCAGCTGAAGAGCATGATTCAGAAGGTTCATGCTTAAACAAAACACTTTATTGAGTCAAGACAGAGTGACCTCCCACGGAGTTGGGAGACTTTAGCATCTCTGAAATTCATTCCCTGAGGAATTCATCAGTGAGGACAGGGTTTGTCTTCATCTGAGAAGAATCGGACTTTTCATTTGGCAAACTGTTAGAAATTGTTGATCCTGCTGTCTGGCAGACTTTGCCATTTAGACACTCATGGTGTAAACAAGCTACTTCCATCTTCAGGTAAACAAAATTTCTCTTACAAAAGTCTTGCCTTGTTTAGATCTTACCTCAGTGGGGCAATGAACTCGACTGATGCCTTTGGATGTTGCTTTCCATCATTGTAATTGAGAAGTATCTGTAGTGAAGACCATTAAGTAAGCATTAATATGTTTCCACTCAGCTCAAAATAATTGCTAATTCTGAAGTCTCATCATGGTTTTAGAATTTTAATAATTTTAAGCATCAGTGAAGCTTATTTCAGACTCCAAATGAAGAGTTCCAACAACCGTCCTTTAGTTGCAGGTGAAATACCACTTTTGAATGTGATCAGATCTCATTTCTCAGTATTTTAAGTCACATAATCAAGATTTCTTTCTGTGTACTTGTTCAGCATCACAAGACCCCCCCAGTTAAGCTTAGTTTTCATATTTCCAGCAGTGAAACTTCTGCTCCTTTGAGATATTTAGCTCTTGTTTTCAGATGTTTTCCTTTTGATTTGCTCTAAATGTTCCTTTTCTAAATTTTAGCCTTTTACTATGTGCTTTTGAATAATTAAATGGTAGTATGTAATGTTTCTCTTGTTGTTTATGCTTTTACAATACCTGCAGACATCATCACAGCTTAATTTTATACTGAAAAAAACCCCATTTAGTAGCTGACGTTTCCATTTCTTCCTGTGCTTGCTGTTCTCACTGCCATACATTTTGGAAAAAGCATTTCCTTAAGCTGAGTTCCTTTTAGTAAAGATTCAGTAATTTCCTCTTGTCCTGTCACTTGTTACTTGGGAGAATAGACTGACCTCCACCTGGCTACACCCTCCTTTCAGGTAGTTGTAGAAAGGGATAAGATCTCCCCTGAGCCTCCTTTTCTCCAGGGTAAATGGTTTATGGTTTCCAATGTCCTCTGCAGATGACTGCTTGAAATTGGGAACTGTGGGCCCTGTTGCATTTTCATTACTTGTGGGCATAAGACTAACCATATAGATTAGATAGGTTCATATTAAATGGCCGCATGAGTCACGGTTACAGAATCACAGAATGATATGGAGTTGGAAGGGACCTCTGGAGATCATCTAGTCCAACCCCCCTGCCAGAGCAGGTCCACCCAGAGCAGGTTGCACAGGAACATGTCCAGGCAGGTTTTGAATGTCTCCAGAGAAGGAAACTCCACCACCTCTCTGGGCAGGCTGTTCCAGGGCTCTGCCACCCTCAAAGGGAAGAAGTTCCTTCTCATGTTTAGATGGAACTTCCTATGTTCAAGTTTTTGCCTGTTACCTCTTGTCCCGTCACTGGGCACCACTGAAAAAACACTAGCCCCATCCTCTTGACACCCACCCTTGAAGTATTTATTGGTTGGCTATTTATAGTTGGCTCTTGGGTCTTCATGTTGGAGAATGAGGATATTCTGCTCATCTCTCCTTGGGTTTTATGATCCTGTGGTTCCATCCTAAAGTGGTTGGAGTAACATGGAGTAGCTCAGTGCAGCTGAGAATATGGGACCTCATTGTTTGTCCTTACAGCTCTTAAGTTAGCACAGGAAAGAGTGCTATCTGGAGTAAACTGGACTCTCAATGTATCCAGAGTCAACTTTTTTTAGCTGTTCTTTCTGTAAGGATATAAAAAAAATCTCTATGCTTAGTTTTTATGTAATTTTGAACTCAAATTTGTTAGTACTTTTCTGTAACGGGCTTAGTGCAACCTCTTTGTAATTTTACACTGTCCCTGTATTGGGGAGGGGCTGTATTTGCCAATGTTAGTGTAGACCTTGCATGATTATAGCACAGACTGAAGTCTGTGATGCCGCTTAAATCAGCATTTCTGCTTTCCTCTTCACATTTAGGACAACTCCCCTCAGCGCTGAGAACAGATTCGGTTTGGACGGTGGTAAACTCTCCGAACGAGTCGAAAGTCATGGAGAAATGAGCTCTCCCATTTGATCCCTTTCCTCCTGATAGACCAAATGGCTGCTTGGTATAATTCTCCCAACCAAGCGATGCGGTTTTGCATCTTGGTCTTGCCCAGAGCGGGTGATCTGCTTGGTGGGGCTGTGACCGACGCACAGCAGTTGGTGTAAAGGAGCCCTGGGGCCTTGATGGTGTAAAGCGCAGGCAGATTATTTAGAAGTTGCCACACAAGCTTTTTAAAACCGCTGTCGGGTGATTACTGATGTGCCACCAAAACAGCACAAGACAGTCTGAATCTCCAAGAATTGCGTCTTGCAAAATGCAAGTATTTTTTTCCCAAGTTTAGCCACTGGAGGTCTTGGCAGAAAAAATTTGGAAAATGACCCTAATTTTTGTAATTTCTGCATTAAAATTGCTGTCGGTTTTGAATGCTTGTTTTTATTGTAACTTAAACATGATTTGTCTAAGCTTTAAAGAAAAAGCTAACACAGCTACATCTTGCAGTTTGACTTTATATCTCTCATACTTGCACTAAATCCTGGTAAAGAATTATGGTCAGTGTGATATATGAAACCTATGTAAATTTGGTTTCATTAATCCAAGCTGATAAATCTGTTAACTATGAACTCTGACTGGAATTAAGATTGTCTTCTCTTTTTAAACGGGCTTTGGTGGAAGTTACCTTATATAAACAGCAATATAAACTCTAGAGCTTTTTCAGGTAGTGCTGGTAGAACATGCTGGTTAATTATTACAACTCAGTGCTTTAAATTGTTCCCTTTTTCATTAAGCTAAGGCAGTAAGCAAGTAAGATTATTTAATTTTTAAATTAACATCCCTTTACCAAGTTCACTGACGGTATTGCGAAGGAACGATGTCTACAAAACAACAGTCTGTCACATGATCTCTCTCTGATATAGTGTATCTTAATATAAAATAGAAATAATTTTGAGACAGCGTTGTTTCAACCTCTTTCCCCTGTTGCAATCATCCTTTTACTTTGGGCAATTTCTTCCTCCTGGATTTTGCTCTTTCTTTCCTCTTGCACTTTCCACATAATGTGTCCTCCTCTGTGTGTCTAATCAATTTGCTGGTTTGGCACCAGTCATCTCTTTCCTTTCAGACTCTACTTCTGCCTAATTTGTTCAGCAAAGGCCGTGGCAAACAAACTGGAGAGACAAAAAGGTAGCTTCAGCTGTTGAGACTTTGAAAAAGGTACTGTCCTTATTTTCTCTGGGACATCTGTTGCAATGACAGGCTCATTCCCATGCTCATTAGAAAGAAACCTGTATTTTCCCAGTTTTATCTCTCCTAAGGGACCAGATCTCAATATTTTTATCTTTGTCTTCAGAGTCAGCTTCTTATGGCACCAAGCTGAGTTACCCCAATGGAATGTATTACTGATTTTCCAGAGTTTGTTCTTACTGATTTTTAGTGATTTGCAGTTCTTGTCCTTCTGGTATTTGAATTGCTGGAAGTTTTCTGGTTGTTACTGTGCTCAGCTCTGTAATGCTGATTTTCTTTGTCACCACCTGGCTGTCAGGTCTCAAATAATTCCTATATTTAGGAGGACACTTATTTATAGTATGGAAACGTCTCTGAGAATTAATGTGCTGCATATTCCAAATGCATTCCAGCCAAACAGCTGGCAGAGAACAAATTTGCTGTATATTCTTACAATACTGAGGAGACGTGAGCCCAGATATTATCCAGTCCAAATATATCTAGTAGCTGATTTGTCCTCTGTGATTTTATGGGATCCTTGCCTGGTTGTAGATTTGTAACAGTGAATTAGCTGGATCTGTATGTGGTGAGCAATTATATCTTGATCATCATCTGCTTGGCTGGTCAGATGAAAATGCGTGGTGGGAGTCAGCCTGCTGGTACAGACACCCAGGCTCAGATGTCAGCAAGCAGTTGTCTACGTGTGGGTTAAGTCTGGTCTCGATATGCCCGTTACGGGTTGGCTAAACACCTTCCAAGCTCCTTTGACTTCTTTGGAACCTCCTCGGTGTATTTTTGTATGTATTTCTCCATGTGAAAATACTGTCCTTCCACAGACACATCAAGTCTGAGTCTGATACTTCCATGCATGTTCTAAAAAACACTAGCCCCATCCTCTTGACACCAAGCTCAGTCATTCAATGCTGGAGACCCTCAGTCCTCATGTGCAGAGACACAGATACTAACAGGTCTCTCCATCAACCCCCAAACCCCACAGTCTCCTCAGAAGTTGGTGTGGACCTTCTGGCCCCTCCAGTAGCCAGCTCACAGACCCTTTGGTCTCTCCGGTATCCAGCCCAGATTTATGGCCACTTTGATGCGTGGATCCCAAACATCTTATCCTATTTATGAACTACACTCCTACATACACAGTGCACACCCACTCAGGTCTCTCCTGAGGCACATGGACCCTGTGACCCCCAGTCCCACTCCAGTTGCAGGCGGGAGCTCTGCTGAGGACAGTAGAAGTATCTACTTGCTCTAGGTGAGGTCTTCTGATTCATAAAAACCGCATCATTTCTGGAGGTCCCATCTCTGCTGCTGCAAATCCTTCATGTAGAAACAATAAAGGAAAATTGCTAGGGGTTTCTAGAGAAGAAAAAAATTGCATATTTCCCACCAGTCTACCTCACTGCTTTTATACTTTTCCTGGGCTAGATTCATCAAATTTATTCAAGGTGGTACATTCCACATGAGTTGGGGCAGCTTTGTTATGGTATGAACTCAATAGAAGCCCCAGTAAGGGAAACTATTTATTCTAGCTTAGTGCACTCCCAGCCACCCTGGTTATACTTCCTTTCTGGCCAGGACAGCTTTTCCGAGGCTGTGGAGGATGGGAGATCGCAGCAGCTTTCTGTCTCCACAGTCTACTCTCCTGGTGGTCTGGCCACCTGGAGAGCTCTGCATCGGGGTTTTTGAAGCAAGCCTGGCCCCAATACCTTTTTGCAGGCATTTAAAACCCCAAGAAATGTAGCAAAGAAAGGGCTTTATCTATTTCTGTAGCTGCCTCGAGATTTTGAGGTTCTTACAAGTGTAGGTCCTTGCACCATGAGTAGGCGTCGTACCTCAGCGTGTGCCAAGCGTGTGCGTGTGTGTTTACACATAGTGTGCCATGATACTTCATGGAGGCATGTAGTGGCTTGGATGTTTACCTCTTTCGATGAGTCTGAAAACATCATTGCAGGAACTTAAATAAATTAGAAATAGAAGCTAAAAGTAAACAATAAAAGAGCTGCAGCAGTCTTTTCTTTCTCCACACTACTATTTTAATCCTCCTGTGAAAGTCCGGGTAAGTTGATCACCCCCTTGTAAAAATGTTTCCATAAAACAGACAAACCTTTGAAACTGGATCTTCTAAGAAGGCTTTGTTATTGTAAGACATGTCTACTGGGTAGATGCTTTTATTGTCAGGACGGTCTTCCATATCGTTTCACTGTTTTGATGCACTTCTAGTGTTACATTTTGATATATTTCCTCTTCAGTATTTACCTGTGGGGAAACAGCTCTTTTCTGTTTTCAACAGAATTTTTATGTGTTTCATAGGAAGACTTATTTATACTTCTAGGGAATGGAAGGTTCTTTAAAAGACTCTCTAATGAACCGTTAAAAGCAAAGCACATGTGAAATAAAATTCGTAAGATATTAAAACGTCAAGTTCAGTTTCAGTTCCCAGAAACAAGGGCACCAAATTTTGGGTTCTTTTTTTTTTTTAGAGTTTTCTTTCGGGTCTTAACCTACCTCGTATTCTGCAATTTGGCAAAAATCTGAGCCCTCTGACTCTTAGTTTAGTGTTTATTCTGCTATGGAGAAGTACAATGGCAAAAGTGAATTAAAAAATGGAAGAGTTTATTACTTTAACTGCTTGTGCTTGTGTAGTTATTACCTCTGGTAGCAGAATGGGGAAAAAAAATGTTGTGTTTGGTATATTAAAGAATATTATGCTATAAGGATGTTAGAATCAAGGAACATACAAATGCTGTACACTGCAATTAACAAGTATTGAAGCTTTACATTTTTTTTTAGTGTCTAAAAAATCCTGTATCCCTTGCAAAGGAAAAGGAAGCAGCTGTGGGTAGGTGTGGGGGGGGTTACTTTGCTGAAACCACCATGCCAGTGTCTAGTTTTCTGTGTGTGGGAAACAAGTTGGCAGGAGTTACGTGGGAAACCAGTGAAGGCAAACTGAGATAGAAAGAGCCGTTGAAGGCAGAAAGAGTGTAAGTGAGGGAGGAAGAAAGTAGGTGCAGCTGGAACTTGATTTTCTATGTAATCATTAGTGCAGTTGGGTTTGATTTGTCTCCTTCATGGTTCAGCATCAACTCTGACTTATCCTTTTGCATCAGAATGGAGCAAAACAATTTGGTATCTGTCTATTCTCAAACCCACGTGCTGCATCTTGGTTGCATCACTTTTACTTCTCATGCCATTTAGGGAGCTGATAGTTACTGGTAAACAAGACCTTTAGACATAGACAGGGAGGATATCTCAACGTGGAGGCAGCATCCTCCTGCACTCTGTTGTCCTCAGAAAAACAAAACCAATAACCTTTCATTTGTATATGTGGAACGCTTGGTGATAAAACTGTGAACAAAATAAATTTATATTTAGGATGGTAATGTTGGTAACCAGGCATTTACTACACTCTTGCATACTTGTTTTACTTTGCATTTCAAGTCTTGGAAAGAAAGAAAAATTAATTTTGAATATTAAATGGCCGGTAAGTAAGAATGAACAACATACTGTGGTCATGATAACTGAGTTCTGTTTGGTTTTATATACCTTTTGTCATTAGAAAAAAAAAAACCCTAAATTTTCCTGTTAATTTCCTTGTGCGCCTTACTTTAAAAAAAAGAAATACTTAAGTTTTATCCTATATAAGCAAGTGCTTTGAATCTGTAATGTTTTTAATATTATTTTACATTCCAGTGTAATATGGTAGTAAATATTTCTATTTTTTTTATATGTATTTCCTTTATAATATCCAGGTATTTGCAGTTTATAAAATATTTAATAGGATCTGGCTTGTTTATTTATGTTTTCTGTGCTGTGCTTATAGTCCTAGGAAGGATCTGACATTATAATTCATGGACGTGCATAACAGAGAAAAAGTTATTGGAGTTGTCCTCGTTGTAGAGATGTTGTACAACACATTATAAACCACGACCATCTCTTTAATATGCTGATAGGCTCAACAAGAGAGACAAATGATGGGGAACAAATATAGAGTGTGATTTCCTCGTGCTATGACTGGTACTGTGCAGTGGGTTATGCTCGGATGTTGCCTGAGTAGTTCTTGTTGTGCTCTTACATGTATCAAGCTGAAATTTAATCTCATTAGAACTTCAAATGCTGGGTGAAGAACACCGGATATGATTTCATTATTAGATAAAGGAAAAAAACCCTACTATATAACTCTTTAGTTGTTTATAAATAAAATATTGATTTATTTTATTGCGGGACAGAAGAACGCTTTTGTAAGGAAATAATTGCTATATTCAGTCACCTATGAAAATTTGAATATTGCTTATAAATAAAATTTCACTATTTTTATAAGAAACTGTAGTGTTAATTTTGGCCTGTGGTATTTAAATTACAATTAATATATTTTACTGTGCAAGTTTTTTTACTTTAAAAGCTCAGGTTTAGGAGAGGAGTGGACATTCTTTTGGAAATGCCCTGAGGAAATATTCGAAAGCCTAGCCAGCTGTCTTTCACTGTAATGATGTAAGACTGGAATAGCTTTTTTTAAATGTTGATATGCGTGTCATGGTAAGATATTTTCAGTTGAACAAACATTGGGATCCCTTGAGACCATTTTGGAATTAACAGCTCTAAGTTTTAAAAAAAAATTAGCCAATAGTCGGAAATAGAGGGACAGAAAAAAGAGCAACCAGTAAACCGTTAGAATGGTTAATGACTTATATTTCATGAGACTTCCATTGATGGATAATTTAATTTTAAAAATATGTCTTTTTAAGGATTCTGGGGTGCAAATACCAGATATTAGATTTGAGATAGATTGTTCTGATTGAGAGACTGAACTTTCATGAAAGCTTTGAAGTGCAGGTGTCCGAGCGACTGTAGCCCATAGCTCTCCAGAACAGACAGTAGTCAACTAGATTGAACAGCAGCTTTTTGCACTTTATGTGATGAAGAGAAACCTCATAGAGCAAGAGAACTCTACCTTTCTCTTGACTGCAGTTCAACTACTGAGATGACAGTAGGGCTTAGGAAAGGCTTGAGGTCTCTAGACTCGCTGAGCTGGACTGATGAGGGGTGGAGTTTGGTTGTGACCTACAGTCATTTTGGACACTAAAAGCCCTTTACAGGTCTAGCAGCCTGGTCTAGTGGGAGGTGTCCCTGCCCATGACGGGGGGTTGGAACTTAATGATCTTAAAGTTCCCTCCAACCCAAACCATTCTATGATTCATTGGGTCTTCAATGGCTTTCTGAGTGCAGCTACCAACAAGTAGTAAATCTGTCAGCCCCACTTTCTTACATGTTTCAGATTAAGTGCCTCTGTACTCTGCCTGGGTCTGGAGCTAAAAAACACCATCCCAATTTCAGCTGAGTAGTTTCATAGGGCTTTTGGGGCATTGTATGGGAAATGCTCAGGCTCTGCATTAGGTCAGAGGGGCTACAAACTGAAGGGCAAGCGTTCAGATCTTCTGGAGCACCTCCAGTCTCTTCAAAGGCTGGTGATGGCCATGGCTTGTGCCAGATCAAAGGAGCAGTCCTAGCAGATAAGGCAGGACTTATCCTCCAGGTATGGAGCAACCACTGGTATTTCTTAGAGAAGATAAAACCTTGCAAAAAGCCCATTGTCACGATTTCTCATTTAATGATGCCTGTTGGAGTGGCTTTGCCTTCTGTTTGAGATATTATATGAACACTATCATCTCTTGTCATTTAATCTTGCAGCACAGACTTTAAGAGCCTCTCATATATAATTATGTATAAAAATTTTTACCTTTAATTCATAATAGTTCCTTCCATATTTTAGCATTTAGATTTGAGATTAAATATGTTAGCATTTTACATTTTAAAATAGTTATTTGGTAATTTTGTAAGCAGAGGGCTGCAAATTCAGAAATAGTCCTAGTACAGCAAATGCTAGAGCTTTACTTACTCTTTTGTCAAAAGTTTCTACAAACTGGATTTTCCTAAATTCTTCAATTTTTTCTCACTACGTGCTTTAGTGTACATTCTTGGAGCTCTTTTGTTACTTTAATCAGATTATTTTGGTTTATATTCCTTGCACCATTTCTGTATGTACAGGTATATTAAGCTTGATGTTATTATTCATAGTTTTTTCCTTTTAATTTTCTGGAGAGCACCTACTTTTTTTCTTTTTAACTCATTTCATAACCTTGCAATAAACCTCTTTCTTTCAGGTTTTCCTTAGGAGATGCTCGCAGGCCACTCCATGAAACTGCAGTACTGGTGGAAGACATCGTCCACACTCAGCTGATAAATTTGGTAAGAAAATAGCTTATAAAATAGTCTTCACTCTAAAACTCCTTGAAACAGCATGAAATTTTCATGCTCAAATGACTGATGGGAGATTTTTCTGGTTTTAGAAAACTAAAACACAGAAATTGAGGGTGACGTTCTGTCCTCAGTAATCTCTAGAAGTGACTGTTAGGTTTGCAGATGGAGCGTGGGCACTTTGCTTATGGCTATAAACCGCATTTGTGTGAGATCTGCAACCCCACCTGACCTTGGGAATAAAGCTGATGAATATCTTTTGTGTTAAAAACTTCAAGTGGTTAAAAGGAAAACTGGCTAGTCATCTGAAGACTTCATTGCTATTTTTTTATGTTCTAGTATTTGTATGAATGCATTACTTAATATTTATGCTCTGATAGTCTTACTATTTGATGTTTTGATTTCTGTCAAAAATAATGCAGAAATATTGCATATTTTTCCTTATTGAAAGCCAGTGAAAGGGTTGTGTAAATGATGCTGTTTTAAATCTCGTCTGTCAGAAACAGCTCTAAATTTGAACCTCTCCATGGTTTTTAATTAAAGTTCAATAACACCTCTTAAGAAATCAACGCCAGTATTTTAAACCATGGCACGAATCTGCCATATGACATTTTATACAGAATGGTATATTCTTATATGTCACCTGTATCTGTGGTAGCTTAACAAATGTTTTTTCTTATAGTGATTCTTCAAATCAAATTACCAGCATGTATGGGTATGGATGTTATATGGAACCAATGAGTATAAATAATACTAATATATATTATAACTAATATTTACATATGATGGATCCGTGCATCAGCTAGAGCTTTGAGCTGCAGGTTCCTAGGTCTTTTCTCTATAACGAACCCTTTCAGCAATCACAAGGGGTTTTAAGTTTCAAGCTGAGTTCTGTTACTACGTTAATTAGAATTAAAATCTTTCGTAAACTGGGAGAATTCAGGATGGGGCAGACCACATAACATTAAATATGGAAGTGTGCATGTATGTATATATAATACATACTTAGATTTTTATATTTATATATATTTATATATTTTATATATAATATTTAAAAATAAAAATATAATATAAATAAACCTCCCCCAGCCCACTGTTTGCCTGCAGACAGGTGCTTTCCTTCAGCTTTGCCCTTAATCCAGCAGCCATTCGGTGGCTTCCTGGATGGCAGTGAATGCTTTGGGGTCCCTTCCAGCTCTGGGTAGTCTCTTTCTGCTCCTACCTCTGTAGCCCAGTGGCGTACCCCTGTCTCTGCCGTCTCCTGCCGCTTTTGTACTGTGGCTTTTCTGCTAATTATGCTCCTCCTGGTTGATCCCAAACGATCCCCGTGGCTCCCGGGGAGAGAACAACCTCCCTGCCCTCTCCGTGTGTTTCCCTCTGGTTCAACATGCTGCTCCATCTATTTGTAATTCTTATTCTAGCTCTAACGACTACAAAATAACATTTTCTTTTTGTTAATGACCCCCTTAATTTTATGCAAACCGATGGCTGCGGCTTCACCCTTCCTATAGCAATAATGCGGTGAAGAGTCGGGGCTTTTACGTCCCACTGAGGCTGAGCTGAGATTCACACCAAAACCCACGTTTTTTGAGAAAATGCAACCTGCAGCCATGTGGTCTGTGGGCTTAAATCAAAGCCGGGCACTTACTGGGGGAATGACCGTGACCCAGGGTTAACCCCGCGCGGGGTGTAGGAGCGTGTACCATTTCCTGACAGAAGGAAGAATGGGAACGGAGCGGCAGATAAACAGCTTTTCTAACCTTTCCCCTCCCAGCCCAAGACAGCACTTTATTTCTGAGGAAGTGAAAGTATCTTTAATAGCTCATTGCTTTGACCTCTGACATTCACATGCCGGAACTCTTAAATCAGGAGCTTTTTACATGCCCCGGGCTTCTGATAGGGATTTTTGCACATTTGTCATCCTTAACAACGACACATCCTTACTGAGCTGTTACTAGGTAGTTATATTCAAGTTTCACTTTAGATGTAGGTGTTCGGTGTGGATATATATACAATGCTAGGAAAAAAAGCTATTTTTCTAATTGAAGCTGACTGCAGATATAAATTTATTGCTTACTACCTGGATTTTGTCATATTACTCATGTTAATGGGCTACACAGTTCTCATTATGTAATTTAATGATTTCTTCTCAAAATTCATGTTCATTTTGTCATCCGTAATACATGTATAAGGGCAAACTGTAGAAATTACTTTTATGCCTGCGGTAAAACTGGCATTTTGCATAATAAACATTTGAATGAAGAGTTCATACTTGTTGATTAAGTCCAGGTTTGAACTTCTGAATTAAAACATAAGTTGCCAGTGTGATTACCTTTGATTGGTTGACTTTTGATATCTTGGAGGTTTATAGTTCCAGCTTCCTATTTTCAAAGTTGATCTGAACTCTATTAAATCAGGAGTTGGTTTGGACAGATTTATACGCTCACTGTTTCAAACCACTATATACTTCATGTGGTCCGGCTTTTATAGCAGATGATTGCGCTAATAAGTCAAATTCTTGAAAACCAGACTTTTTTAAGTCTGCATCACATTTTATGATTGATTTTTTGTGCCTTTTAAACAACATGTACGCTGCTTTACATTAAGTGAAATTCTGCTAAAAGAATTTGCCAAAGTGCAGAAGTCAATGAGCATCTCCAGAGGATGATTCACATTATCCTAAAAATAGTTTCCGAGTAAGAGGTGAGGTGAATGTCCCAAGGAATTTATTTCCTCATCTGACTAATAATGGGATCCTTTTTGGCTGGCTAGGGTTTGAATATCTAGGAGATACACATAAAAGTTGAGAGATAAATTCCATCCAATTTGTGTCAGAATGCAAGCATGAATTTGAATTTTTTTTGTATATATTGTAATTATAATAAATATTTTTATTTGCATATCAAGAAATGTAAAACCCAAAAACCCCCACCTTAGAATGAGAAAGTTGTGTACTTTTTTTTGTTCAAGCATAATCTGTTATGAACAATGAATTCAAGTTTTAATTTTTAATCAAATTCACTGTTGACTGATGACGTTTGTTTAGTAACTGCTCTATATGTATTTATAGATGCCTTAATGTTACCCCTAAAACTGTATTTATTTATGTGTGCTAAGACTAGAGGTTCCAGTCAAGGCTATACTGTTCTTTACGGTTAGACATAAGTTTTAGATGTCTGTTAGAAGAAAAATTGTGCCTACAAAAATGGTTCAACAGGGAATCCACGAAGATGTTAATCAGAAGGGGACAAGTTTTTAAATTACTTACCATTTGAAGTGGAACGAGACCTCTTTTAGTTCATTCTTTCATCATCTCCAATAAAATTTGCGAATGTAGTAAGATTTTAAAGCATAATTTTTATAATAAACTATTACTATCTATTCAGAACTTTAAAAAGGGAACTCAAAGATCCTGCTTTAGGACAAATCAATATTATTCAGCACTTTGTCAAGAAAAAGGAGGCTGTGTAACTAAGAGAAATGGAATAGGAATTTTTCTTGCTTATTAAACTACCATTGAGAGGTTTGGCATCAAAACAGCTGAAGTCTTGCACATACACGGATTTAAAAGCATCTGGAAATTGTTTCATGTAATATTTAAGAAAGAGGAAAACTTTTTCCTCACCTTCCCCATCTCTGTCCAGAATTTTTGTCATGGTGGGCTGGATCGTCGGAAAATGTAGTATTATTAGACTAATATTAAAACCTAAAGTTTTCATAGTATCTTCTCTTGATAGGGCTGTAGCTCCATGTTTGTGCTTCAGATGTCATGTTCATAGACAATAAGGTCATGCTGTACTACTTAAATCAAAAAGGCTGTTAGGGAATTACCTTCCACGTGTTGGGAAGGTATCAACTGGGCATTTGTTATCAGCATCAACTACCAGCAGTTTACTCTCCAGGAGCACTCAATATGGTAGTGGTAGCACTGACACCTGCTTTCACAGGATTTGATTGTTCAGCTTAGCACTAGATTTGAACTTCAGTCCTTCACGTTTTGTTTCCGAGATATCAAAAGATATCTTCTGGGAAGAGACTAGATTTGTTTTTACAAAGTGAAAGACATTTTTGCAGTAGCACGGAGTTCAGCAAGGGAATATGCAAAGGTGCACATCTGCACACCAAAAATACAGATGTGTTTATAAATAGTAGAGCCCCCAAAGTCCCTACCTACCGGTCATAATCCTTACCTGTCCATGAGAGACTGGCTGCTCAGAGAGAAGGCTGCGGCGCATCGCAACTACCTTGGACTGCATCCTTTAAATGTTTTATCCACTATAATTCCTTGTGAAGTGTGATAAGTCATCCCGGAGGCTGTCATGAATGATAGAATTCGTGGTAACAGGGTTGTGGTTTACTGCCTGTCAGCTAATGTGTGTCTGCTAGAAGATGGACTCTGATCTCTTCAATTGATGTCAAATGATTTAAGTCAAAGGCGCTCGGTTGGCTTATTTTAGAATGCAGTAATGTCAATTTAAAGGAACTTCAGTGGCCCCAAATCATGTTGTACATGATACCTGTTGGGATTTTTTTGATCACTTACTTTTATCTTCCTATTCAAGAGTTTAATTTCATACAACTTGAGCTGCTACCTAATCCTTATTAACATTCCACTCTTGCTTCCTTTGAGGGAGCGTGATTTGAGTCTCATGTTACATATATGCATATATGAACACTTTGCCTATACACTAAGATAATTTTATATTTTCTGATTTATTACTATTGGAAAGTGCATGTCTCTTATGCAGATAATATAGCTAATTCAGAGTCAGTCCTTTGGCCTCAACTGAAGCACAGAACACAGGTCAGCAGGTGAATAACCTGTACTGGAGTACGTAGATTATTTTAAATTGTGGCAGTAATTAATAGGTAGAACACCTACAGTGAGATGCAGGGATTCAGCAGTGTGTCAAGTCCTGACTAAGTGTGTAGTAAATCCATCCTGTGGGGTAAATTGCATTTTATAGTAGGGGCTTAAATAAAGACTGGGGAGTCATTTGGCACAACTAGGAAAAGGAATGGTGAAAATACATAGACAAGCATAGGGACAGGTTTACTGGTACGAAATGCTAGATACTTAATCATAATTAGTGTGAATTTTGTGTTTTCCAAGGGCTGTACATTTTCTGAATGAACATGATGTGCTCTCTTCACTTCCCAGCTTTATTCCTGTAGCTGTTAACTGTTTCATTGGCGTTTAAAATGAAACGAGAAGGAGGAGGGAAGACTCACCTTCACTTTCCCATCCAGGGATAGAGACAATGGCAATGGGAGAGGGGAGTAGGAAAAATGAGGATTTAAACAGAAACAAAGGTTGAGCTTTCTTGGTTCTTTACCTTTCCTTACCAGCCTGCTCCTACAGGTGGTTTTGGGATTTTTTTGTGGGTTTTTTTGTGTTTTTTTTTTTTTAAAACCAAATCACATTTGTGTATTCATTCACAAACTGGATTAGTCATTTTTTAATGTAGCCTGAGCGCTGTTCTGAAATCGTACAGTTCCAGGTTTGTTTACTGCGTTTCGAACTGTCAGACTTGTAACCTTTACATGCGTCCTTGTAGAATCTCTGACATTCCTTTTCTGAAAAGAAAGACTTGAAACCAGCTCGTTCGTTAACAGAAATTGCCCACTGGTAAAAACAAACGGTGTGAAGCACTGTTCACTCTTGATCCCAGAGTTATGTGCAACTGTAACTTATGCCACCCTAGTAACGGGAAAAGTCCTTGCTTTATGAGTCTGTTTTAAGACAGTAATAAAGTTTCCTGTGCAGGACGTTAATTAGAGGGGTTATCAAAATAAGACAAACTAATATAATTTGTGATTGTACAAAATAAAGGAAGTCGAGGGTACCGTAGGGACCTAATGAATCACAGGATGGAAACAATCTTCTGGCTAACCAAACATTCGGACTTTGTACGGAGTCACAGGGTGTATATACAGCTCGGCAAACCGGAACACTCTGTGTGTTTACATGAATGGGATAAAGGAGTTCACAAAAACCATCTGGGAAAAATCCTTTGACAATTCATTCTCTTCCTACGTTAGAGTAAATTAAGCAACGCACATACACTTGCAGCAAGCGCATGGCACACCTGCCCTGGGAGAAATCAAACCGGAAAGCGAGTCTGTAATACAGAAAATGTCCTGGGTACCAGCGATGTGCATTGGTTAGTGTTGCTCATGCGTGATGGAAGAGACTTTAGCAATCGGCTTTCAATCGTTCCCTGTGCATTAAAATCATTTAAATGTGGCCACTATTTGGATTATTTTATTGGACTGCTAGGAGTAAATTTTTTTCATTTTTTCTTTAATTGAAATTGCATTTTTGACATTAATTTCTGCAATTTTTAGTGTTTAATTCTTTGAAAGATTTTTATGCAACTAAAAGGAAGGGCTGTTTTTCAAAAAAACCTTTTTTGTTCAATTTGCAGAATAGCATAGAGTAGCTTTTGTCATTCTGAATATATATTTATTTCTATGCAGTGAAAAAACATGAATAGACTCAACCTTTTCACTGTCATTCTGTAGACCAAAGAAGCTCAGTGACAGCGTGTCTTTCATTTGTAGGTGAAGATGACACTGGCTTAGAAAGGCCCACATCAGACACAAGACCATGTTTTCTCAATTTCTTGTTAAAAAATAGTCATGGGTTGGTTTTTTTTTTATTATTTTCTTTTGTTTCTTGACTTGCCAGCACTTGACTTTAGATTACCTCAGCAAATGGACAGCATTTTGTCTTTAATATACTAGAGTATTATAAAATGTCTTTTAAGGAGACGTTTTATGGAAAATGTAAATTGGAAATGAAGTCTTTTGTCTGACTTTTGATGAACTCTTGCCTTTTCTTCATTGGTAATTTATATGAAAAGAGATGTCCCGAGTTTTCTACTCTCAACGTTAGCTGCTACTTTTTCCCTGTAGTCGGCTGTATTTATTCTAAAACACAGAATCTACTTCAGGAGAAGGTTCAGGAGTTCCAGTTAGGGATTCTGGTCTCTGTGCTGTATCTTAAGATGAGAGACTTGATGTCTTGGTCAGATGTTTTCTTTCCCATGGATCTTTCTGCAGATGGGATCTGCATGTGCTATGAGACAGAGCTGCTGCTTTTTTCCTGGTCATGTAAGGATGCTGCTCAGCATCCAGTGGTGACGGACTTCACTGATCTAAAAAGTGGAAAGACTACGATACTGTTATTAAGAACCCTAAAATCAATCAGAAGGAAATGAATAATTACGCCCACATAATTGTAGCAACATGTTCAATAGTGAAGAAAAAAAATTCCAAACTGTTGACTAGATTGAATGGAAAAAACAATGTGATCGATGCTTAAAGATCGTCTTTTAGTGCATCTAAAATTTAAAGAATGAAGGTGGTGCAGGCAGCTATAATCCTGTAATTTCCTGATTTTTTTATATCAGTCTTTGGGCCTTTAATAACAATGACATAGATTTATACACATACACGTATGCATATATATGTGTCTGTATGTACAGGTCTGTTTTTTTCCACCCTTAACACATCAGATTCCTATTTAGGCTGTTGAGCAAGAGGAAATAAGTATGTATGAAATTTCACTCATGGGGGCTTTGGAATCTGTGGCATTCTTAAATATATATGTACTCAATTACCTTGGCTTCTGGGGCTTTTATGAATCAACTGATAAGCTGATCCCAGCCTGAGTTTCCACAATACAAATACATCCTCTATTTGATTATTATATATACTGTTAGGAGTAAAGCATAGATTAATACCTATTGAAATCTTGGATGAGCTGAGACATTCAGGGTACAGATGCCCTGTGTCCAGGGTGTTCTGGCTGCTTATATTGGTGTTCTTTTATTATTTTGCTGGAGCTCTGTGAAATTCTAGGTGATTAGCTCTAGAAAAGAGCAAATTAAAAAGCTGAAGAGTAATCATTAGACTTCTGTTGCACAATATGGTGCACTCTGGGAAATCAATATTCTGTCAGTGGTTTTCTTCTCTGGTCTCCTTTATGACTGAACAGGTTTGCTGAGAGTATTTTTGACGTAGCCTAAAAAATACCCCAAATCATTTAGCTGACCTGAAATGAAGGAGGAATCTTTCTGCCTGTGAAAAATCATAGTTACATTCCAAGCTTCAGAAGTCAAATGGAAAACTGATATTCAGGGTTTCTTTCTTTCTTCAACTTACTTGTATAGTTTAAATTGAATATGATAAGTATATGAGTATGTGTGAAGTCCATATTTGTGCAGAAAGACCCATCTCATCTAGTAGTCCAATTCCAGCAGCAATTAGTAAACTAAATGAAAAGAATCTGAAATTTATCAAAGGAGTGCAACACATGGGTATTTGATTAGGAAGACGGACCTCAGGTTAACTTTGAAAAGCATCTGTGTGTCTTTGAAATCAGCTCCAGAATCCAATAAACAATGGGGTTTTAATTATACTTTTTATCATACTTGCTTAGTTTCAAATAATTGTCCAAATACATTAACTGTCCGTGCCTGGTGGAGGGTAATGTTCCTTCTGCGTTTCCTCTGAGATCCTGAGTGGATTCACCTGAACAAACATAAAGGCAAACAAACATGTTTTTCTATACCTGGGATAATGATTCCAGATCGTCTTTTCTGTCAGGGGAGATAAATGGGCACTTCTAGGATGTGACTCTTCATATCCTAACACAGTTATTTAACATTCTGGCCAACCATTTAAGATCTGGACTTCTTAAGTGAAGCAAGACACATCTCACCTCTTATGACTTCTGGCACTAGCGGTATTTTTTTAATGTTTGGTTTTTGATTGATTCTGTCAAACAAAACTATAGACTTTAAGTTGTGAATGATACAAACTGATTTATGGATATCTGTGGTGAAAAGGGAGTAGTGTAAAATTCTGCATGGTCTTTAAGTGTAACTCATAAACCTTAAAGGTCATCTCAGAGTGTTTAACAGAGCAAATTCATTGTAGTTTTTAAATCACCTTATCTGATTTCAAGCAAACCTGATAGTTTCAGAGTAACTTTTTTTAGGAAGATTGGCTTGTTAACAGTGTTATGCTGTTACAAGGAAATGTGGTCACAGCTGGTTCTGGTTTTTTAGCTAATCCACCTGATTGGAAACAACAGGTTTTTGATATTTTTCCATTTCTTACACTGACACCTAGTGTTCAGAGGTCTTGAGTTTCTAATACTGCACTTTGTTATTAATAGATAACTGTCGATACCAAAATTCTCCACCTTTGTCGACATCTTCCATTTCTGTTCTCCTTGAAGAGAAAGCAATAGCTGAAGGCAGAGGTGTTACCATCATTCAGAAAAAAAAACTACTTTGGAAATACAAATAGTACAGCACTACAGGAAAACTTGGCAAAAGCTATTTTACTTCTTGAAGCACTGCAAAATTTGTTTTCTTAGTATTTAAGTGCTTTAGTTTTGGCAAATACAGCTCTTTTGTGTCTGTAAGTGTCACTGGCCAACAAAAACAGTGATAACAGCAGAATCCTTTAGATCAGTATTTATTTAATTGTGGGGGATGTCAACGCTTTTTATTTCTGTGTTCTTTTATCTTCAAGCCACGAGTTCTACCTGATAGCAGTGTTGATGGTAGCAATGTCCTTGAGTAGACAGAAAATAACTTATCCACAAAGGCTAGCACAAACAGTCTTTTATCTCAAACTTGAAAATAAGTGGACCAATCAACAGGACTGTAACCTGTTCCTGACAAAGACGGCTACTGTCAGAGAGAAAAATTAACTCTCAAGCTCTCATACCTGAGATTTTTTTGTATGTTAACTGAAGATCTATCATCATAAAAGATAATATATTAAAAATTCTGTGTTGCTGTATCTGAAAGTGTCAATGAATTTCTGTCTTTTAGTGATGTTTTTAGGCAGCAATGACAACTCACTGAATACTCATCTAAATGATGATCATGAGGAAGCCCTTGATTCATACCCAATTTCCTAAATGGCAAGAATGTGACCATAAGAACTGTCTCCTCCCATAAACTTTGGTAAACTGCATTAGCCAGATGTCACTGGTTATTTCTACTACTTTAGGCTTAAGTTTGCCCTCCAGAGCTGTATTTTTTCCTTACAGACCTATAGCCCACACAGTCTATAGATTCCTGTGCTGTTAATACCCCAAATTAAAGGAGTAATAATAGTTTAAGGACCATGTCGCTGCTATAGGACTTTTTTGCATGAGGTAATGGAGTTGTTGACTTGGTCAGAGGAGGACTAAAAGGAAATAAGTTTGAGAAAAACATGTCAGGAGCTCTGTACCAATTGGTACAGTTTGAGAAGGTTTGAGAAGTTTGAGAAAACATGTCGGGAGCTCTGTACAATTGGTTGCCCCAATCACAGGGGGGATCTTCTAAAAAAAAGTATATGCTTTACAGTAAGTCTGCTGAATTATTTTCAACACAGCTATTAAGTACAGTGGACTCCATGCAGTAGGTGTATCTGTGATTTGCAAAAATATTCCCAAACTCAGATAGCTCTGTCTTCACACACTCTTCCTTTAAATTCCAACACGTAATTTGCCACATTATGCTGCCCTTTTTCTGGTATCTTGGGTAAAAAGGCATTGTACTTCTCTGTGCGCACATGGCATATTAGAGGCTATACTAGGTTATTGCCTATCAGTAGTTATATTCCTGTGAACCAGTCTCTTATCACAGAAATAATTATTTCCCTTATTAGAGAAATAATCAGAGACAACAGAGAGAAATGTTACTTGTAGGCTTAATTTATTTGACTTCTTTCAGGCATTCATTTTTAGAGTGAGGTGAATTTGGACCCAGAATGGTGATTTCTGTCTAGGACTATAAATGATGCCCTGGGTGACCAGCAAAAATGTAGATATCTATGTTTGGTCAGATAACTTCCACCTTAGAGAGGCATGACATGTCTCTCCCATGACAAAAGCCTCAGAACAATC
>VXAK01005268.1:0-10340 GCA_013399435.1 Arenaria interpres | reverse complement strand
AAAGGAGGATATTTTGAACTTCTCTGATGGCAAAAGAAGATGATAGCAGTGTCAAAAGCAGCAGAAAAGTCAGAAAATAAAGATATACTGGAGACCTAGGTTTCTGTCCAGGAAGAGGCACATAGTGTCCCTTATATGAATAGTTTTAAGGGAGGGGATTTATGGAAAGTTGGTTTGGAACTGATCCAAGAGAGAAGAGGGGAAGTCTGTGCTTTCGCTGAAAACTGCATGTTCTGTGCATCTTTTTTTACAGATGGAGAGAAAGAAATGGGAAAAGATTTGGAGAGACAAGCTGGATTGAGATATGGCTTCTTTAGAAGAGAGTATAGGCTGAGGACATATGTACACCATGAGCAAAGGCGCCAGAGAGCAAAGAAAAATTAAAGACTAAGTAGGCAGGATGTGATGCATCTACTGAGGTGGGTCGGAGCTGGGAAAAAGGTTAGAGATTTATTACAAGAGAAGGTGTTCAGGAACAAAAACTAGATGCAACTTTGTGGGAATATATATATTCTTTCTTGTAGCAGAAAAATTATGGAGTTAAAAGAGAAACCCCCTAAAAGAGAGTAATAGAAAGCCTGAGATTCAGCAAAGAGTTGTTTAAGTAAGTGGAATAAAGAAAGATTAAAAAACACCTGTAGTGGAAGGAGTTGGAAGAGGAGCCTGTGACCCTCTCTCAAAGGGTTCTATAGCAAGAGAACAGGAATAATTGAAATGAGAGGCAGAGAGGGCTGAAAGAGGAACTGGCTGGTCGATTGGAGCTCGCAGAAGTTCTGGTCTGGAGAATGAGTTTGGGAAGTGGCTTTACAGGACATTAAGTGCTGATGACAGAGTAGCCATCAAGAAATAGCAAATGGAGTGAGAATCAGCTGATGTCTTGCTCCCAAATTGAGTCTCAGATGAGGCCGGAGAAAGTAGGTGGATAATGATGAAACAGGTGGAACATGGCCATTGGTGGCACTGTGCAGGAGAGGACAGGGCTAAGAAGAAAGGAAGAGAGAGATTCTACATTTCAGGGAAGAATTCACAGTAAAATGGAAAGTCTTGTGACAAGTCTTTCTTCTGTGGACTTCACTATACACATGGAAGTCTGAATGCATGCATCTTTGCACCATCGCATGCATGCAAGCTTATATGCATATATATATTAATAATGAGCATTTGTATAGTGAAACACAGCCTGATGCTTGTATATCAGCTTCAATATACTCACAAGATATTGTTCCTAGCAGCCATTCTCACAATACTCAGTAATGAAATTTTTTATAATCTCTACTTCTTGAATATGTTTTTACATTGTTTACCATTTTTGACTTGCGTTGTGCTCTCATCATTCCAAATTAGGAAAAAAAACCGATCACTTTACTGATGAGAAATTAAAATACAAAGAAGACGAAGTGGATTTTCCCCATGTCAGGAAACAAATGAATGGCAGAGCTGAAAAAAGTCGACTAGTTGTAGTTGAGAGGGAAGCTGTGCAAAGCTATTTTATATTGATGGTCTATGTCTCAGCCAATTGGATTTTTATTTGACAATCCAAAGGTGTAATAACTTTTATTGTAAGAGGAAGAAAAATACATCAAGGCTAATAAATAATGGAGGACCTACTAGGGATATGCATAAATGCGTATCCTGTTCCTATGTATATACAAGCTTAATTGTGTCTCTTTTAATTTTGCTATTTGGTTCAACAGGATTGTCAGGTAATCGTCCTATTGAAAGAACAGAAGAGGATAAAATTTCAAATAACTTTGTTAATCTCTTCTGGCTGTTAAAAGAAAAGATTTATTGGTATCAGATTTTATTGCATTCTTAGAATTTAGGGATTGATTGGCTGCTAGTTTAGCTTACTTGTCTCTTCCAGTTAGAAACCCAAACACAACAGAAGAAAGACACGGCATTGAAGCTGACATGCAACAAGTGAGTGAAAGTTCACTTGGCTTTTTCTCTCGGCACCAGGTGCAAAAGTTGGCTAAAAGTGCTGTGGCAGGCAGTTATTTTAAAGCAGTTTCTGGTTTAGTGTTTTATCAAGCCCAGGAGTAAAATATTCTGCAACTACTGCAGTTTCACAAAGCTGCTTTTTAAGGTAGAACTCTGAATTGTTTAAGTAATTAAAATGGCCCAGTACAAACATTAATCATCCCATAACCGTTAATGAGAGGGTTTGCGGGATTTATGGAGGGCTGTATATGATATTTTAAAAGTGTGTATCATTTCATTATTTAATACACAATACGCTTGCATTCTCTGAATATACAAGAGGTTCTTGAAATCTTGAGGAGTATTTGTGATTTTCTACACCCCTCTTATAAACCCTGGAGGAAGCATATTAATTTCAGGGAAAAGATGACTCTCACGCTATCCTGATTAGTGACTCGACTTAATCTGGTAGGTTTTTTTCCTGAATAGCTGCTCCATTACAGCTTTATAACATGCTTTAAAATAATAGTTCTCTGAACTGCAGCTTTCTCAAAGTGGGAAGGTGGTGGCTCAATGATGACATAAGCTCCTGAAGTGTAGAGTTCAAGTGGTTTGCATGTGGGATTGCCAAATAACACGGGTTTGGTTTGTTTTCTTTTTATTACACCGATTCTCCTCCCCAGATGTCTTGGGATTCCTGCGGTGCCCCCCTTCGCCTTTGATTCTTGCTCGTTGTAACTAACAATTTTTATTAGTCATCCTGCTAATGCTCAACGTTTTTACTCAGCACCTGTTGTCTTCAAAGCACTTTGCAATAATAAGTAGTTAATCCTCACACTAGTCCTGAATTTCACTGTCGTTCCTGTTCGCGTGTGAAAAGTGAACTCCATGACTTGCCCAAAATCGTGTAATGGTTTTGACACCTGTATGAGGGCTTGGTCTGCCTATTCCATGTCTGCACTACCCAAGCTGATCCTCTGGCCTCTCTACACGCTGAGCTTGTGGCACGCCAGTTATAAACTGAGCATTTCCTTATGGTTAATGACACGTTTTTACCCTGATTGCTCTGGAATTTCAGTCCTGAACCTTGGAGAGGAACTATGCTGGAAGGAGCCTCAAGAGGTCATCTGAGCCATATCTCTGATCCTGAACTAATTTTGGCCTTTGTCTAGGAAGGCTCTTAAATATATACATATAGATGGATTTGTATGTATGTATGCGTATATATACAATTATTTATTGAATCAAGTCATATTTTTGGAAGAATTATGGATAACTGCCTAATCAAAGGTCTATGTAAGCGACCTGCAATTCCTTTGAAATACTTACACAGAATATCTTGATTGATATTGCTGTGGGAAGTACTAGTACTACAAAGAAATTACTACTGGGAAAGATGACACTGTTAAATCTAGTGTTGTGACTTCTGGAAGTATTGCTTCCTTTTCTTTCTTTGCCTTTTTTTTTTTTCCTTCCTGTAGCAAGAAGTCTGTTTGCTACCTCTGGTAAGGTAGTGATTTTGCTTCTATAATAAACCCTGAGCTAGTCTGACTATTCTTGGCCTGTCCATCTGAAAGCTACAACTTTATGGAAACAGAACGAAATAAAGTGTTCTCTAATATGTCACAAATCATAGTTAAAACTGGAAATCCAGTCTGACACTGTGGTCTTGATTTGTATGGTTTGCCTACCCTTTTTTGTTTCTGCAAAGCAGTGTATGCATTTGAAGGCTGGAGTTTCAGCCAGGATTTTCAGTCTTAACTGTGAATTTCCTTCCTTTAACAGGTTTAAAGCAAGCCTTTCAGATTGCTTCAGTATAGACTTGAATTTCCTTTGTGTTCATTTTGGTGCCTTTCCAATATTTATCCATACATTTGAAACTCCTTCAAATCTCTGTGTATGGGAGCAGTTACAATAGGAGGTGGTGGCATTTCTATTCTATGACTGTTAGAATTGGTTCAAATGATGCCTGATTTTGAACTCAAACACTGCAAGCCTAAAATTCAGGCTCTTGCTCAAGAATTACAGGGTTCGTGTCCTGCTCAGAGGTCTCAATAATTACTGTGTTTGGCTGGAAAACAAGAATTCCATTTCCTGAAAAATTTAGAGCTTTTGACATTTGCTTTACTTTTCCACTAAAACAAAACTAAAAGCTTTTTTAAAAAATCGTAAAAATCTACTGAGATGAAGAGGAGTTTTATATAGCACGTAGTCCAGAGGGTAGGACAACAGCTTTGGAGAGGAAAGACAAATATTGAAGTCTCTGCTTGCTGCAAGAACATTAACTTGAAACCGAGTGTCCCATGTGCTGAGTGAGTGCCATAAGATAAGACTGTTGAATGCATCTTTTGATGTCATCATTTCTCTCTATGATCTTAACCATGGACCTATGAAATACTGCTCAGTACCCGTATACAAAATTGTTTGCTTCAAGGAATATGATTCTTCCAGTGGAAGAATATTTCATTTCAAGGTACTGACCAGTGCTCATGATTAAATTATTCATATATTTCACACGTGCATTTAATCCAAAATAATACTTAATAACGATTATTTGTAGTTCAAAAATTCAGCTTAAGTTTTATAAATCTTTTGCTTCAGCTATAGCTGCAGGGTCTCATAAAAGCTTGACTGCTTCGTGTTTATTAATTTTTAATGGTAATTAATTCATATTAGTGGTGAACTTCATTATTTACAAAAAGTTTTTTTAAACCTTTTGCAGGTTTAAGTCTGTTACAGTATTATAATGCAATACCAAATACAGCAAAGTGTTTTCTGAACAGATTATATGATTCAACATTAGATATATCCATTGTAGTCTGATTTAGTGATGGCATTTTTTTTCTCAGTACATGCAATCCTCTGATATTGCTTTCCTCTGATATTGCTTATAGAGACAGAAGAAGATTTCCTCGTTGAAGGAAAGCTTTCTTCCCACTCCGTTTGTTCTCCATAGTTTTATATTAGGATGGGTTTTGAAAAGGTCCCTATAGAGAACACTTAATCTGAGCAATTTAAATCTGAGGGGAACAATGAATGTTCTTTCTTTTCTCCAAAAAAATCAATGGACTCATTGCGTCAATATTACATATTTGCATGTTTGAAGTCTGTCACAATTCTGTGCTATATTCTGTTATCCTGAGTTGGTAATCTCCATTAAAAAAAAAATACGTCAAGCTTCTCCATTAGAATAAAGGCAGTATTGTAAAGTTTATTTTCTTCTATATATCATCATGGAGAAAAGGCACTTTGTTTAATTCCAAAAAGCAAATATTGGCTCCTTCCAAATTCTTGCTAAACTTCCCATCTATTCTAATATCTGCAAAAATGTCCATACCAGTTGAGTTGCTGAGACTGTTACTATCCATGTTGCATGTCGTGTTTGTGTGTGTGTCTGTCACTTGCTGTCTGTCTTCCTGGACTCTAAGCTTTATGTGACAATGTCCTTCTTTCTTATGTGACTGTGTGATGGCCAACGTTGCAATCCTGTGACCCACCAGTATCAGTAGTATCTTCTTGTATGCTGCTACAATAGAAATAATGGGCAACAGAATAAATAGATAATAAAAATGAATAAATAAAGGCATTGTTTAATTTAACATCATTGAAGATATTAGAATTTCAAGTTAAGGACTTTGAATGACTCCAAGTAGGCCGTTGCTGTGATGTTTTGGTGGAAGTATGGTCTAATATAGCTAAGCTGTCTAAGCTTCTTAGGACTCTGTCTTGTAGGACTACACGTGATTGAAGCAGCTGATTAAAGTCATGGTAATGAAAGGTTTACATCTCACCATTATGCATTTTGTACATATGATATGTATATGCACTTGTTTTGGGGAGAAGAAATGGGATATTCCTTGTTCATAGGTTTAAATAGTTATTTTGAACTTATCTGCCAACTATAGCTGCTGCAGAGCTTTTTGCCCTCTACATACAAAAGATGGGTAAAAGGTATGTCTGGTTTGAGTTCCATATCAAATCCTTCTTTATCACATAATTTTGGGTTGTTTTTTGTTTTGTTTTGGGCGTTTTTTGGGGGTAGTGGTGGCGTGTATCAGCAGTTAGGCCCTTCAGCAGTTAATCTAACAAAGACTTAATGTTATACAAAAGTTACAGATACGGTGCAGTTCTGGAGGACGGTTAAGAGAGAGTTTACATTTCATACTCTAAGGGAAATGCAGTGCCGTCCCGCCGCTGTGTGCAGTGCGTTTCATTAGTGTTGGAGACAGCAGGAGGCTATTTTGTGGAAATGTTTCTGTCACTGTCAGTAGAAACATGCCCGTCTGGTTGAAAAATAGCCTGTGTCTTGCCAGTTCCCTACATCTGAGCAATTGCAGTAGGAGGATGTTAATCTTAGCCTGTCACAACCCATTTCAAATCTGAATTTTTACTAAACTTCCAAATGCTTCAGTAATATAAGTGTGGGGGACATGACTCTGTTCTCATGCAAGAACTGCTACCGTTCTCAGATGCAGGAAACATTTTAATTAGTGCCATTATTATTTAGTAGATGGGTGTGCTGGAACTCACAACCAGGCTCTGCAAAGGGATGTGGATTCTTAAGGTATGCTTGAGTCAACTCAAGAGCCGTGGATTGTAGGGCTCTTTCTGTCTGTTTTGCTGATTGTAGACTAGCAATTACACGCAAAAAAAATGATCTCTGGTGTATACGTTGTAGATATCCATGCCTTTTTGTACAAACCCTGAACACATCTTCTCTTAAAGCAATGTCAGGACCCGTTCTGGGAAGATCTAGTTGCCCAATGGAAAATGTAGCTTCTTACATTCATGATTGTTCTTTGAAAATATATTTGTGTCAGAAGCTGTTCCTGTGACCACAGGTTCATTTTTTGGTTTTTTGCATTGCAAGCCTGGGCTGATGGTTACAACCTGTGTTAGGTTGATAGGCTGTTGGAAATGTATTTGGAATGAGATACTTCGTGTCCTGGTCGACAGGAGAGGGTATGCATTATTTCATAATGGAGAGAGAAAGGCAGGATTCAGGTCCGGATTCAGATACCTAAATTCAGGTCCGTGTGTGTGTGTGTGTATGTGTCTGCTATAGATACCTAAGTACCCACTATTCCAAAATTCCCATTGCAAACCTCTGAAGTGAAGAATCATAGAATGGTTTGGGTTGGAAGGGACCTTAAAGATCATCCAGTTCCAACCCCCCTGCCCTGGGCAGGGACACCTCCCACCAGACCGGGTTGCTCAAAGCCCCATCCAGCCTGGCCTTGAACACCTCCAGGGATGGGGCAGCCACAGCTTCTCTGCGTAACATGTTCCAGTGTCTCACCACCCTGATTCTATGATTTGGCTCTCCGCTGCCTGGAGGAAGGAGCTGAAATCTGGTAATGACTCTGGTCTCCAGGTGATGACCCATAAGGGACTCACTTTAGGGAGCATCTTCGCCTCAATGTTGTTTTTTTTTTTAATTGCGGTGACCTTGACTTTTAAATTTTGTTCAGAGCTCAGTGCTCCCAGTGTTCATGGAAGATATCTGGAGGATTAACTTCTCCCAAAGAGAGTGACAGGCTGGACCATGAACATTTCAGTCCTACTAAAATGATGTCACTGAGGAACGGTTTTAGGCAAGCTCAGAGACATCAGTGGACATCCCTGGCAAAAACATGGGTGCTTAAATTCCCACCATGTTCCACTTGGGGGACAATGAGATGTTTATAGATATGGGCTAAGTCCTTATGTTGGACAGATTGTAGTCTCTGCCTGAGTTGTCTCTCTGGAGCGGTTAAAGGAAGATTTTGTTTCCTTCCTTTGCTCAAGTCATCAGAGCAAAGGAGTACAGACTGCACTTCTGCAAGAATCATTGGAGTCGTCTGGGCATTTGGGGGTTTTTCCCTTCTAAGTAGACAGTACTTGAATGAGATATGGAGATAGTGAGGTTCAGCAAATGGACCTAGTGGTGTAACACACAAGGAATGTTTTTACCACTTAAGTGCCATGCCTTAGCTAGTTATGTCTTCTCTGAACCAGGGTTACTATTTACTCCTGACTGAATAATGAATTTAAAAAGCTTGGTGTTTTCTTCCTCCCTGTCAACCAGCATCCGGGCAAGGAAGGCTCATTTCTTGTTGCCAAGAAGGCGTACTTGCTTCACTCATTGCAACAGCGGCTTCCTTGGTGTGGACCGAGACAATTCAGGACGGGGTAGGGCTGCGGGAATAACCCAGAGGTCTAACAGCTGGAAAGTTGCACAATTTAACCAAAGGAAGGAGTTAATAATTAAGATGATATCACTACTGTATTTAGTATTTGCTAGAGCCGGGCAGTCAACATAAAGCTGCCTGAATTCAAGACGTTTTTATGCTGTATGTTTTGGGAGTTTTCCACAAGACGTACCGTAGGCAAGCTGGAAAAGATGCGTCGTGCCACTGAATACGAAATGACATTCGACATTTTTTTTGCCAAGGTGCTTTTTCTTCACAGCATATTCCTTATGTTATTCCTTATTCCTCGTGTTATTAAGCATGATGTTCGGGGAAAACATCCCATCTGGATGGCATTACCTGTAGGATGTGCAGCTTGTATGTATCTTCTGGAGGTTAGCGTCTAATGTTAAACAAAGGAAGCTGATTAAAAACATCTGTAAAACATTTTCATAGTTCATATTTTATACAGTGGGTATTGAATTACCTTGCACATGACTGCATGTCTGAACTAAAAATAATAAGGTAAATCTTTTCCTTTTATTAAAATTAGTATAATATTAATTTTATAGTTAAACTACATTTAACTGTTTCCCTACTTGGCACTAGAATTTAATGCTGCTGACATCACTATGCATTTTACATGCCACTGAGAAATAATTGTTCATTTATTGATGCAGTATGCTACAATAAGCACATTTTAGGTGCAGTCAAAATATAAACATTAGATTGAAATACAATTTCTTATGTAAAAGCGTGGCATTTATTAAATGCTAAAGGAGAGACTTGCCAGCTAAATGTGTAATGTTTCTGACCATTAAATATATTATGTGAAATAGTTATATAGAATATATAAAATGATTGTAGTACTGCCCACTTAGGTATTATGTTGATTTATGAATTCAGTTGGAGTCCCTAGTAAATACCAAGATTGCTGATTCCAGGTCAGTATTTATTAGGTTGGTGAATTTTATGGAGAGGAAGGATTTGTGCATCCCAGAACTGACAGAGAAAGGCGTTATTTATGTAGTTAGAGTGAGAATGCAATTGTAATTTCACAGCTGAGCTGATAAAGGTTATATACTTTCTTCATATTCTAAATTACTTTCTAAAATAGCTTATAAAACCACATGTATTACAATAGTAAATATTATTTCGAGATCTAAGAGGCTAATGCTCAAGAGTTACTGTTCAATATCATAACGAGAAACTTCTTACCTTCCCAAAGTTACGAGCAACGTACTGACTCAGATGCACGTATCAAAACAGAGAGAGGCAAACACTATTCTCTGGGAAAATATTTTGAAATTCAGCAAGTGTTTTGAAAATGATTATCATTATTGTTTATTGTAAGTGTTCTAAGATTGTGAAAATGAAGTGTTGCTCATAAATACCACGCAGGCTGAATGGCCAAGGGCAGTTCTCATCTCTAACATGCAGACTCCTACCCAAAGCAGTTTCATCCAGTTTGAGTACTGGGTTTTATTATGTTTTTACCAAAGTTCATAAAAACTGCAAGTGAAGCAAACAATATGCTATGTATATACAGTTATTTTTATTCAAGGAGACTGGGATCAGCACAAAAACATTTTTCAGAACAATGTAACATGAACAGTTTCCATTTCATCAATTAGTGGCCTTATCCGTACTGAGAAGTGTCTGCTATCTTATCGGCGTGCTGAAAAGGCAATGAGGTGTTTTATCATTTAAAAAATAAAAAGACGTGTTGTACCATGCTAGGGAGAGTTTATCTTACTATCCTGCCTGGGAATGTTTCAGCACTGATAATATAGCTCATTAAATGACTGAGAACAAATAATGCTCTTTTTAAACTGTATCTCAAGACAAAATGTCTTATGATCATTTATTTTGCCCACAAGAGCTTAAAATTTTTGGCTGTGTTATTGCGTGAGGTGTTTGGAGTTGACTGAGCTCGAAGCCCCAGAGAAGTGAGGCTGCTGCAGCTGCACCTCCCAGCCCCACGGCCAGGAACGGAGCTGAGCATGTGTGCCAAGAGGCACACACGCGTGTAGGTAGGCACACACACATGTCCATAGGCACACGCACACTACCTGTAGAATTGTACACACGACCAACCAGAAAGATCAATGCAGGCAGAAACCACAAAATTCATGCAAACACAAACAGCAGCGTTGGCCTCATCCTCTTCCCCTCTTTGGCTGATCAGGAGGAAATATAAATATATTAATATATTATATTATAACTATCTATAAATGTATTAATAGCAAG
>VXAK01005267.1:304-26634 GCA_013399435.1 Arenaria interpres | reverse complement strand
GCCTTTCTAATATTTTCCCTACACAGCCTTACATGTTTCAAGGAACAATCAGACACACACAAAAAGATAAGACACTATAAAACGAAACACCATTTTTTGCCTTTTGTGCCATAAGGTTGTAGGTGCAAAAGGAATTGGGAACATGCGACATTTATTTTCCTGGCAAACATACATATTCAACTGCCCTACTCAACTTTTACAGAAGTGAAGTCTTCAATCAAAGGTCACTAAACAGTGACCCCTTTTTGCAAGCTGTATTTCTCCATGGCTGAAGCAGTCAAGGAGTCTGGCTGTCCATAATCAACATTCAGATATGCTAACAAATAGCTTGCTTTTTATTTTCAGTCAGTTAATTATTTAGAAAGGAAAATCTTAATAGCATATCAGAAAATGGACTTAAAGAACTTTTGTTGTGAACGCTGCACTATAAAGTTTGCTTGGATGCCAACTGGCATTGGCCCAGAGCGTACGAACTGAGAGGAAACTCCCTTCCTCTTGGGATACTAGTCCCATATATTATAAAGAATGAATCCTTGTTCCTTGGTTACCAAGGACCTGAGGTAGTCAGCCCCCGTTGTTATCTTTTAGCAGCACAGTATGCTTGGGCCTTCAGCAAAGAGAATAGTTGCTAGGAATTTGCCGCATCAGAGCTAGTTCGGTACAGAGCATTCCCCTAGCCTAAGCTGCACAGACAAATCTCCGTTTGATGGTCAAACACAGAACCTGGACTTTACTACAACCATTTACTTTTCCCCAGTAAAAACTTATGATGTGAACAGCTTTTCTCCAGCAGAAAATAAACTAAAAGCTTCAAATAGATTTTAACCTTACTCCTTTTCTATACATTGCTGCCTTTCTTGAAGGCCAGTCTTCATAGGGAAAGCTATATTAAATTAATGCCCACAGTCACACTGGTACTCCTATTCCCACACAAAAGGGTCTTTTCTTGGCTTAGCTTATGTTACTTCAAAAAGGACTTAATCTAAACTAATGAAAACCTTAGGCCAGACCCATGCCAAGAAGAGTCTGCCACTTTAACGGCCTTGGCAAAACACACCAACAAAGCATTTGTAGAACACATGTAACGCGGAGCAAAAATAAATGGTATGGGCTGCACCTCATTCCATCCCTCCCCCTCCTCTTCCAAGGGAAGAATAAGCATCACTCTCCGTCCAACAGCTTCTACACTACAAGTTTTTACAAAGAGCTGCACAGGGACAGACCAGACCTCGTAACACCCCTAAATAAAAAGGCTAGGTCAGAAAGATGGCAGTGCAATTATGCAGCGTCCATGTCAAGCTTCATGTCTGTACACTGGCTTACTATATGCCTGTGCAGTCAAGCTAGTATTCCTGATAAAGCTCTAATACTGAACCACTTTGTGCATCCTGTGAAGAGAGCTGACGTGCTTCCTCCCCCTCTGCAGCAGAACGCCACTCCAGGGAGAACACTGACGACACCTGAAGCTGTATGTTCTACCCAAAATACGAATCCACGATGTGAACTTTTTTATAGAAAGAGATGAAAGAAACTTTATTTTTTCCTTATTTTGAAAATGGATCATTTAAATTTCCCTGCATGGCTTGCTAGTTCTTGAAAGCTTTTGTTACCACGACTGTTTCTTCCTATTCCCTATAGCCTGATTCCCTGACTGCCAACAGCTGGAACTGATGGAGGGAAGTCAGAAACGTAAAATGGTTCTTGTTGAGCAAATTGGAGAAATGCAGTTTGCTTTTTTTTTTTTTTTAAAATGACAAAGGATTGTAAAATACCAAACTGCAGAAAAAAATCTTAATGAAAAATGGCAACATAATAATATACTCCGGTAAATTAGGACAGGGTAGTAAGTGATTATACAAAAGTCCATTTGTGACAGAGACAGCAGGAGGGAGAATTCTCCCTTGTCCAGTATTTCAAAAGCACTAGTTTTGTACATGCTCACTGATACCGTCAGCCTCTTAACAGGGATTCTTTGATCTTCTCCATTAAATATTTTGTGTGGCCTTATTCTGAACTTCGTAAGAGGGGAAATATCATTGTATGGAATTTAAAAAAAAAAAAAAGGTACTGTACACTCATGTCTTTCAAATACAGAAACATTTGTGACAGTTTGGTCTTGAAGTGGTATTTTAAAAAGCTTTTCTACTGATTACCTAAAGAAACTGTTTCTTATTCTTGTGGAATCAAACCAAATCCAGACCCATTGAAGAGATGTTATATAAACCTATAGCAAAACAAATACATTCCACTTAGTGGCTCAGACTGTATCCATACCTGTACTAGTGGGTTTGGATGCTCTTCCCTTAGGGACTGGCAGTAACAATAATTCCAAAGACTGTGGTGGAGTTGCTTTCTCTTGCTTCATCTCTGAAAGCTGCAGGGGATCCTCAGCAACCAGCGATTTCTTCTTCTCAGCCAACAGGGTGCCTGCAGCCCTTGCAGCAACCTCCTTGAGAAGGGCAGCTGAAGAGGTCATGGAAGCCAAAGAGAGGAAAGAACTAGCTGGAGGCGGGTGCTCCTGCCCCGGAGTCATGCTTCTTTCGCTCACTTTCTTAGACAAAGCTGCTAACGTGGAGCTGGCTGACTGAGAACTAAAAGGTGAGGAAAAAGATTCGAATCTTATAGTGTCTTCAGTCCTTGAAAGAGATTTGTCCTGCAGAACGGCATTGGCTGCAGCTTTCAGTTTCAGGATAGCTGAATCAGGGGACAAACCACAGGTGGTGGTTGAGTTTGGCAGCCACTTACCTTGATTCCATATAAAGTGACTACTTGCATTGTATTGGTCACTTTGCTCCTGCTTCTCAGCAAGCTTTCTGGCAAGAACACTTAGCTGCTGGGCATGATGAGCAGGTGGAGAGAAGGAGAGGTTCGAGCCAAGGTTTACAGGGGACTCGACTCTGCCATTGACTGTAACAGCAGCATCCAGCTTGAGGGAGCCAGCCTCCAGTAGCCGCCTCAGGTTACTACTCAGTGGCTTATTTGGACCAGGAGGTTCTTCTTCACACAGAGATGACACATCAGGAGAAAGGTGCTCTTTGCTCTGTAATGTGTCTCTTACTGACTCATTTTCAATGGAACCCAGCTCTGCTGTGTTGCTGCTAGGAGTTGCACTTCCCAAAGAAGTATCTGGGGAAGTGGACTGCTCTTGAACTCTGTCCTCAAGAGACAACTTAAAGTTCTCCTGGACTTCTCCATATGATGCTTCTGAAGGAGTTTCTGAAGAATTTCCAAACCAGCGTTCTTCTTCACTGAGTTCACCTTCCACTTCTTCCTGTCTCGTACCATCTGTGTGGAACCAAAACCAACAGTATTATTCCCAAATCTGCATGAAATAACTTCTTAGCAGAAAGTATGCCTGGCCTCTGCATGATCCTTCTGAACAGTCACCTAACATCCCCCTAAAGTGCATGGACTGGGCATCAGCTTGGATTGAGCAACCAAGAAAAAAAGTTTTCTGAAAATGAGTAAGTCTTTCTTTAAAAACAATCATGACAAGCCAGTCGTTCAGTCAGTATAACTGAAACAGCTAAAACTGCAACAATATAAATATACATAATATATGTTTGTAAATTGCAAATATTTCATTTTCGGTATAGTCTGTACATCCTGCAGAATATTACAAACTCTGTGGTATAAAGCAGGGATTTAACAGGCCCAGAAATTACTGGATACTTGTGTCTTTGTACAGCTAGCACAGGAGTGCCTTCAAAAGCACATCAGGTGTGTAGCTACTCAAAGTAGTTTCCGCCAGTGACTTTAGATTTCAGCCCAATCCTGCAGTGACCCCTATCTAAAAGAAAATAAAATTTGTACCAATAATACACATTTTTTTTCCTGAATAGCTGAAATGACAAACACGTGAATGCAGGCTAAAGCTCTCATCTTTCCAACTGTTTGGGAAAGGAATACAATACACACAAAACTAATCTTTGGGGTTTTTTCTTCTTACATAGACACTACTGGCTTGTCATTTGCTTGTCGTTCTTCATTAATGTGAAAGTTTTAAAGACCATCCTAAACTGAACTTAGTTTAGGGAAGGAGGGAAGGAGGGAAGGAGGGAAGGAGGGAAGGAGGGAATAAAACCATTGGTCTCAATGCAGTTAGTTACATTTTCTCCTCTCTGGTAACTGCAACACATTTAGTCTCTCCTGAGACCTAATCGACAGTGTTTAAAGCACTGTGACCCTGGATTGCTCTTCTTCCTGAGAAGTATTCAAAGTCATACAGACACCACCAAGACTTTTTTTGCAGATCATGATAGCCAATCAGAATATAGTTACAAACAACAGCAATGCTAGAATTCAATTCATGTTATCTTCTCTTGCCAGATACCTCTCACATTTCTTGCTTTTCTACTCCATGTCCCAAGTTACAAAAGAATCTTTGTAATCATGCTACAGCAAAACAAAAGGATTTAATATAACCCTCCACTGACGTTCTGGAAATAAGCCTGCATGATATGTACTGTATCTATGATCATGTATTATTCCCAGATTCCCTATTTAATTCCAGCAAATTACAAAAACTTGGAGAAAAATTGATGAATAAAAACTTCGATTTTTTTTTTTATTATTATTATTGCTTTGATTCAAACCCAGCCAAATGTATCACGACTGTAGAAATACCAACATACACTCTGAAAGCAAAGATTTATTTTTTTTTTAATGCTATACAGAATATGAGGAATAGTCTCTCGCAGTAAGTTCCTTTTACTCAAAACCCCTTGGAAAAAAATTCACCAATGTTTTAAGAGCCCACAATAAAACCACTCCATTCCTTAGATTAATAATTCAAGCAGAAGGGGGCTAGCATCTTTCCAATTCAAAACAAACAAAAGCCAAGCAAACCCCAAAGCACTTACCTAAAACTATTTTTATATTATCCAAGTTAACATCACAGACGCAGCAAGATTAACAATAACATGTGCATAAAGTCCAATAAGATGCACATTCAAACAAAGAAAATAGAGCCAGCTCCTATGCTGGTTAAAGGAGAACTGAATGTGTTCCATTTTCACCCTGTGAACACTTAAAAAGTAACTCGAGGCATGTCTGTTCAGTTGGGTGCACTCAGATGAGAGATCCATCCACTCATCCCAGATGCAAGCAAGTTCTGGACGGGAAGCCAAAAAAGCATCCTACTGGCACTTTGCCTGAACCAATACACCAAGAGTAGGGCTCATCCTCTGGGACACAGCCTAGAGTTGACATCACTACACAGTTTCTGAGCCAGAGCTAGCCTGCATCCTACCACTTACACCCAATGTGTCTGCTTAACGTCTGTCTGTGTTAAAACAATCCCCCTTACCCCCTGCAAGCCCTGTTCTCTTTGTGTCTCTGCAGCCTGTCCATAAACAGGGAAGGAGAACTGGATTTCCCTTCACTCAGAAAGTCATCCAAAAACTACAGTTTGAGAGATATTCAAGTGTAAATGGTTACAAGAGGAAGTGGATTTCTGTTTTAGAGAAATATCCAGCTTAAAAAACACCCAAATTTCTCTGTTCCTTGCTATAAGCCTCAACTTCTTAATGTTGATAGGCTTCCTAGTCGCAACCAGCCCCTAAAATAACAGTTAAATAACCTCTTGTTATAAATCTCTCAATCTTGTTCATCCTACTTGCACTGGAAAGAAATTATTCCTTCTCACCTGCACCAGTTTTTGCTCTAGCCATTAAAGTAACGTCCCACATGTATTTGCCCTATCTACCCCTCCTCTCTAAAGCTGACTTTCACAGTAGCTGAGGAACAGGACACTGGTATTTGGAGCTGATGGTAGAATGGGAGGAAAGGAACCGTATCTGCTATGGCACAGCAGCAATACAGCTTTCTTTGACAGTAACACGACTACACTATGCCTGAAACAACAAAAAAATAAGGTAGCAATAGCAGAAGAGATAGGAACAGGATGTAGATTACCTTGCTTTTTGCAGACATGCACATTCTCAGTTGGTCTTGCCTATATGAAGAGCAGCCACTGACATGTTACTGACAGGGAGCAGCAGGAGTGCAGTACTTCTAATTTAAAGGCTTGCTACCAAGTCCAGAATTTCCCTCCTCTTTGGGTAACGCAGTGAGAGCTCCCCCTCCTGTTACTAATTTACCTGTAACCACTCAGGCACTCAAATCTCCAAGTGGTCTCCATAACAAAGGGCAAATTTCCTTTGCAGCCTCTCTATCCCAAAAGCCTGCTGGATTATTTTTTTTTCCACCAGCACAATTTCTTTCCGTACCCAGAAACCAGACCTCTAACTGCTGACACAGTTCTAATTTTCCTCTTCACAGTAATTCCCTCAGTTGCTGCAGTATCAAGCCCACTGTATTTTAAGGCTGTAAGGTTAATGCTGAAAAAGCCAGGAACAGTGTCTTAACATGAGCTCAGTCGAGCCTCCTTTTTAAACAGTAGTGAATTGGTTTAGAAGCATAACAGTGAAGCCTGGCAATTTCATTTCTATGCAAAGTTACCACTCAGGGCCTTCCGGGTAGGATTTTAACCACATTGAGTTGCGAGCCTGTGAGTTTGAACAAGCTTGAGACCTCCAGAAGAAATTAGTCCAATCCACCATTTTCTTACGATTTCAAATTAAATAAAACCTTCCTTCAGAACTCAGAAGGCTCATGGGACACTCAGATCAGGTTTCTCTGAAAGAGGAGCCAACCTCTATGTGTCTGTCAAGAAACTTCAGATGTATTTCACATCGGTGGCAGAAGATCTGCCTGATTTATTTTCCCCTTTTCTCACAACATAGCTACTGAGCTCCAGTAAGAAGTCCTTGAAAGCTTGGAATAGAAAAGTAATAACACATTTAAATTTCTTCTCTCCACCATAAATGTACCATAGTTTGTTATTATAGATTTACTTATGAATATTACGCTACTGGCATTTCATTTCTATTGCAGCCTGAAGTCCTAAACATGGGTACAAAAGAACGTGGAAGGAAAAGGAAACTTCAGAGTTAGAGGCAAATTCTCACCGACTTCATTCGGAACAGGACCTGGCTAATCCCATCAACTTTTACTGAGTAACCGCTCATCGGATTGCCTCTTCGCAGCGTAATTCAAGAGTCAAGACTTGTCAGTGCTTCTCTTCCTTGATTTCCATGCCAGTTCTGGAGGCCAGACTGCTTCCCAAACCATCTGCGACTGGCAGAGGCTAGTGGAAGTTACGGGTGTCCTGCTTGCTTCGGGACTACCCCATCACACAGCACCCAGGAGCCTCACACAGGGACTTCCCGCCCTTGTCAGCAATGACAAAAAACACCTAAGTACCGTTGGGCGACTGCTGCCACTGACGTAGCCCAGTTATCAATCTCTGGCAAAGCCCCAAATGTGTGCAGAAGCACTGTCTGAAGAAGTGCCAGTTTCCCCGCCTCGTCCACTCATCTGCTTGTTTTCAAATATGGAGAAGTCCTCTTTCCTCTTCAAGAGATCAGTTTGAAAGATAAACCTTATTGATTGCAAAGTATGTGATTTCACTTTATGAGCACCTGCCCTTTTACTTAGGGTGGCGAGTAGAATTTGACCCTGATACCATTAGCAATGTAAATATTAACTTGCCCAAACTACTTATATCTGAAAACTGAGAAAGACAAACACGTTTGTTGATTTATATACCGAGCCACCCAATTCAAATGCTGGAAACTTGAACTGTACCCAACGTAATGTACATGTTCCATTCCTGAAAGTGGCCGAGTGTGAGATGATCCACAGTTCAACTTTGTAGGACTTGGAGCGGAGAAATACGAATCTAGCAGGCTAGATCTAGAAACAGTCTGTGCGGCGCACGGGAAAGGGAAGAGTCTCCAGGTTGCGGCACTGAGTAACAGACATGGGCAGTGACAACATCATTGAAAGAACACCATTTGGACCACCAGAGTTTATGTGAGAAGAGGCTACAGCTAAGGAATCCACTCCAAAGACAACAAATTTTCATGCTGAGAAGGACAAAATTTCACTTTAATCATTCAGTGCAATGAGTAAATTAAAGAACTTCAATGCAGAATTAACATTGCAAATCCATATGCTACAGCGATATGAAACATATGGAAGTTGTAATTATGGGATTACAGAATGAAAATTAAAACAAATATAAAAGTAGGGAGAAGTCAAATAATTTCAAAGAAATGTGCACTGGAAAATTGCTGAGGAGATAAATTAGGTAAGATTGCCCTACCTTCACCAGTTACATTTCAAATAAAACCTGGGAATCTACAGGACCGGGACCTAAAGGGACAGGAGACCCAAAGTTCATTTTTATTATCTTGATATCAAATATTTTTATCTATATAAGGATTTCAGATATAATCGTTCAAGCTTGTGTCAGTCTGAATGAAGTTGCAATTGCATTTGTTGGCTACTTGGCACTCAGGTCATCTTCCTAATTTGTTGCCCCAACAGCTTATCTTATTCCATCTCTAACACCTGCCAAAAACCATTTTCTGTATTATCTTATATTAACACTATACCTAGACCTACTGAAAGATTAAGTTACAGGTTTACACTATGGAACTGAGGAGGTCTGCAAAGATACCTAAAGAATTTAAAAGGACACATTAAACTTAAATGAAGCAGTAAGGCATCCATAAGGAGGAAATGCAGATTGACTCAAACGAGCAATCAGTTTAAGGCCAAGTAAATAGGCAGATGCATCAAAATAAGTCAGAGAACACCTGACCAACCTAGAACTTAGCCTGGTGTGACTTTTACCAAGAATAGCAAGAAAAGGGAAGTGAACAAAGAGACACAGCAGCTGACCACCGATAATGCATGGACAACTGTAAAGTCATTTAACTAGTCATGGGCATGGAAGAGGGGAGACAGTAAACTGGTGTGCCCATATCTGGCCTCCAGGACAGCTTCCCATGTCCTGCTCCCTCCTGTCTTACTTGGACCCTCAAACGAGGATTAGGAATCAGGCCACAAACCAAAATTTGTTCTTCTGGCAGTCCATTTCAGAATATCCTCTTTTTACAGCTGCTGTGACCCAGATTCAAATCAGCATCATATGCAAGTAGGAAAAGCTCCCCATCACATGACTGTTGCTTCAAGAAGAGAACGCAGGCCCGCAATGTCTTCATCTTAGCTCTGCAACAGGTAGCCAACTTATGCCCTGTACAGAAGGATGCTCACTTCCTTCAGCCACATCCAGTAAGTACCACTGGCATGGAAGCCTTGAAATTTGCCAGAGACTGGCTGCTAGCCACCCTGGGCAGGACAGTTTCAGAGGAACAAAGAGAGAAGAAGCCATGCAGGAGAAACTCCAGGATGAAATTAGAGGAGAGGACCTTGAAGTCCTAACTGCCAAGAGCAAATTCAGTGAGAACTATCAGCCACAAAAATGCCACATCGGAATTTAGTGCAGACCGGGTAACACAGAAGAGAAAAGAATGAAGGAGATGATGCCTGAATACAGTAGATACACAGTGCACATAGTTTACCTAAAGGTAAGTGCATAATTTTAGCATTGGTAAAAAATAGGTTCAAGAGATCACTTGCTAATATCACATCACTTTCTAATTCACATCGTCTCCCGGTATCAACTTCACATAAACCCCTTGCTGATTTCACGAGCAGGTACAATAGAAAGCAGCATACGCTTGCCCAAAAGCAGCAGTCCTATCTGGGAAGTCTGTTCTGTGGTATCCTATATCAATCGCTCAGTCTAGCTGCCCACAAACTATCCTTTTTGTATTCAGGATGGTTTTTAAGCATTTCAAATAAATAGAGTGAATGTCTTTTCTTTGGCTGGACAACCTTTGTGGGTTCCCACACCCACCAGACCACGTAGGTGTGCGAGCTGTAGGACTGCCTCAGAGCAGCTGGGCACACCGCGCACCGACACTCCACAGGCTCCACCTCTAAAAAGCGCTTACAGCCACGTCTGATTAGACCATACATCCAGAGCAGCAGCGATGTTGATTTTCCCATAGGGATGTTTGCAAGAAAATCATGATTTTAATAAAGACACAAAGGCCTGCCTTAACTCCTTTTATTATATCAACAGCAGCAAATAAAACTTAGAAGTCAGTGTTACATAAACAGTGATGTGCTAGAGTGCCCGCAGTCCCCCATTTTCCCTTCGTGATTTCTGTGACCTATAATAGGTAAGCAGCACAGAAAGTCACTGTCCTCTTTGAATGGAATTTCTGGCTTGCTCACTTATCAACGGGATGATTATTCAACTCTTGACCTCATCACAAAATGGTTTAGCAGCATTGCTGGTGCTTGAACCAAATTTCTCTACTGCAGGCTGACCTAGAGAGAGCAGCACAGCTGCAAGAAGGAACTGCCAAAAAGCCATAGCTCTTCTGTTCTGTCCTTCTCCCCTGTGTTTAAGATGTGTGAAAATACTCACACAATTAGACAGGAAAAGCAGCCCTAGGTAGGACTCGCTATTTCATCTCCACATCTTCTAAAATAATGATTTTCCTAACTGGAGGGAAGGAGGATAGGGGAAAAGAAAAGCATAGGCTTTTAAAGCCAACATATATATCCTCTACTTTTATCCCTAACTTAAAGTGACTTTGAAAAAATCCACTTACAAGAAACCCCCAGAATATTCACCTGGTAATTTATCTAGTACTGCTTTTTAAAAAAAGGGCTCCAAGATGAACAAGATTAGAGAAAGTTAATTACCTTGCAGTAACTGGAACTCTCCAGGATGCTTTGCCCATATGCACAAACAACTGTGAATGTGCAGAAGTACCACACATTCAGGTTTGCCAACTGCTAGACAACCATAGAAAGTCAAAACGCATGTACAGCACCTCAGTTTCCTCTCAAAGGCAAAATCTAGGTGTGATGGACTCTTGTAAGGAAGAAAGGAACCAGGACAGTTTACTGAAAAAGCTTGTCACAGACAACATAAAATTGCCTTTATTTCTTTTCCCTCAAAGGAGAAGAATTTTGTGGTTAGATGGGAAACAGAGACAGTGACCTTTGATTTTCAGCCACAAGCCCCAGAATAAATGTGTCAAGTGGTTTTCATTACCTGCCAAAAAGATCCTTCTTTTACTAGCTAAGTATCCATGGAAGAGGACAGAAATACATGGCTTCTACTGAGCCGAGCTGTCACTGCTTGATGCAGGCTGTTGACATACCACAACATACGACCTTATAGTGACAACAAGTCTGATCTCCCCCAAAACAAGTTCTTCAAAAGATAACTCCTAGTACAACGGATGTTTGACAACTTGCCTCCAAGAAAGATTAACCAGTCTTCTGTTCTAGGGAAGAGGTTACAGTTGGTAGCTGTGGGATCAGTGTTTGAGGAGTGTTGCTTCCACTGGGGCTCAGTGATTTTATGCACCAAATGAACAGGCATTGCCTTAGAGTGCAGTTTGAAGACACTGTTAAGGTGACAAATGCTCAAGACAGATGGAAATGGTGGTCCTGTGCCCTCCCTTACATTTGCTCTGTTGTTTGACTGCTTGGTGAACCAGTTTCAACTCATTAATCTAGCAGAAAACTACTCACTCTTCCATGAAATCAGAATAAAACTGACGTGAAGGAGTCAAGAACGGGAAAGCAGGAGTCAACAATCTGAACCACCTATGTCCTGAGGGGCTTTTGGGGCACAAAGCATTATCACGTGTTGGCAATGAAAAACACCAGAGGATTCTCCCTCCCACCCCAAACCTCAACAATGTACTACACCTCTCAGGGAAGAGCTGGCCTGCGCAGTCAGGATGGCTACAGCAGTCAATATCATGCAGGCTGCTTTAGAAGACTTATATGGAACACTTGCAGATGGGTTGGCCACCACAGACTCTTCTGACACTAACTACAACCCCTCTGTTCTAGAATTAGTTGGCAGCATCTTCCTGGGAGAAGAAAAGTCCCAAAGACACAGAAATAATATCTTAACAGTGAGGCCCAGTAATCAGCAACCCTGAAAAGTAGGTGGGCAGAGCAGTATGTTATACATACATACTATACGACAATGTGACATATATATAGAATATGTGTATAATAATATATGTATAGTATTTGCCTCACTACAATTTAGAATTACTCTGTTCTAGCTGGATTTTGCCACTATTTGAGGCTCACTGATCTGAAGTATTTGAGGTGTGTGGATGAAACAGAATGGATCACACGTGGCCTTAGAGGAGGGGAATATTTCTAGAGACCATTTGTCAAGTGGTATGCCACAAAAGAGCATCCTACAGAAGAAGATTTCAGCAGCTGACTTGACCAAAACCTAGAACTCCAGGAGAGAAGGTAGACAAAGACAGCTGATTTTTACGATTGAGGTTTTCAAAAGAAAAAAGTATTTCTGAAGTCAGCTTATGCTGCAAAGGCTGGCTAGTAGCCCCAAGACAGATTCATAAAGCACATAAAGTGTCAGTATAACAACAGAAAACCATGTTTCTTACAAAAGATATTTTATGGTATCAGTGTTCTTCTTGTAACGCTTTTATGGAGACTGAGCAAAACACCACAGCCAGGCTTATTGAAAGTTTCTTCCACAGGCCCTCGTGAACATCCTATAATAACCTATAGTTGAGTTTGGGCACACCTTTCATAAAGCACAAGATAGTGATCAGAATAATTTATACACTAAAAGAATGTGGCCATCTGAAAACCTGAAGTCCGTACGTGAATGTATCAAAGGAATACACCTCTTTTACCCGATGAAAACGGAGAACAGGATAAACCATTTGCTATAAAACCAAACCCTTCCTAAGTAGCAACTTCTGAGTCAGACTCAAGCCCCTTATCAGGAACTTCAGGCTTTCCTGGGTCTTTTAAAACCAGCTATGATATCAGATTAAGACTCTAGTAGAGAATTAAAAAATTGAGGACAAACTAATTATGCGGGAGATCAACTGGTATTCCCACAGCTCTATCTGAAATGAGAATCAGCTTTAACAATCTTTGATGGTTCAAGTGGTCCATGTGCAAGTCTACCTAGAGAGATTCCCTGTACCTGGAGTGGCAGTGTATCATTTACATCAGCGCACATTTACCATTGTAGGCTCACTTTTATATTAAGTTCAGTACAGCAATTAGAAATTCTACCTTTTCTTGGGTATAAGGAAGTTTTAAAACTCCTTAAAATTATTCCTAGTTAGCCAAAATTCACTTTGCTTGTTCATTTCTTTTTCTCTAGATAGATGTCTACGGCAACAGGTTGTTGCAGTGAGAAAGTATCACATACCAAAAGGTAATAAGGATGCTGACACCTCCAAAATAAGAGAAGTTAAACATTATTCTCAAGACTTCTGTTATCCTTAGCATATAGAGTCAAGTCTTATCATCTCAGCTTACTTCATAAAGGTGGGGAAATATTTTTAGATTTTCCATCATGGGCCTTCATTAGAAATGAAATCCCAAACAATTTGGAAAGGCTGGCTAAAACCAGAAGATCTCCAGATGAGGAAACTTAGTTTCCACTCTAGATCAAATTGTTGTGGGAGATAATCACATGAATGTCAAATGGTCAATATAGGAATCCGTAATATTTCAAAGCCACCCTTGAATGACAATTAACTTCACGAATGAAAAGAGATTTTATTCCTTTAGAAGGTCATTAATGAAATCTTCTTTGAAAAGTTGCTTACAGAACACAGAACTAGTGTCTCTATTAGGAAATTCTAAGCAGAAACACAAAACTGCCTTATCTTAAACACAGCCTATCTGAAAAACAGAGGCTCAGTTACTCATTTCCAACTGGCTATTTGCTTCGTAGTAGTTCAATTCTAGGTCATAGTCTTCTATTGTATATTTGAGGTAAAAGACATCAAAATACAGATATTAATTTTTTTTCCTCTGATGAGACCTCAGGGTGCAATTATTCCTGACTTACAAAAGTAAAAGAGATGGAAGGAAGGAAGGAAAACCATGGTCAGAGTACAGAATCACTATGAGCTCAAGCAATGAAATAACTCGGCACTCTCAATCTATCATCATACGGTTCTGTTTAGGTGTTATGGAAGACAAGATCCATTCAACTGGACAATTCTGCTTGAGAAAATGGAAAGATCATACTATGTTATTAAGACATTTAAAAGAAAAAAAGCCAACAGAATAACAACCTCAGCTCTTCATACCTTTCATCCCTTAAAAGGCATTGGACTTCAAGAAAGGAGGTGGGCACATGTGAATGATCATGGAACTTGACAAAAACTTGACCTACGACTGGAATAAAAGGCTCAAAAATAAAGGAAATCTATCCATTTTCAGAGAGGCAAGCCTCTGCCTTGAACAGCTCAAGCAGAATTTCTTCCCATATACCCTACAATGCTTTTTTGTGCTGTGATTATCAGTCTCCAAGACAAAGACTAAGCATAAGACACAGTTTAGAGAAATTATCTTCTGACTTAACGGTTCAAGGCAGTTTTATAGTGATTATACTCTTTTTGGCTGTCAGTGGTATCCACTAGGCTTTGGAAAACACCAGAAGAAAATTGGGAGAAGCACCCTTAACGGTATCACTTGTATGATGCAAGCACTTCCCAAGAAAAGAAACCTCGATAGCAAAACCGAAGGCATTAAGCATGAATAGTACAGTTTCTTATATCACCTGCCAAAAAAGGCAGGAAAGCTTTGCTTTCTAACCTTCATTTGACTTGGTAACAAATAAAATAGGTGGTCCACTCTATTTTGCATACCTACGTTCTCTGTTTTTGAGCTACATCTCTAAACTGCCTGCTCTTACGCAGTGCCTTCATCAGCTAACAATTCATCTTAATTAAGGCCTGCACCTGACCTTCCACCTCCCCAGAACCAGCTGCAGTGATAGCTGTCTCAACTCTTTCCTGCGACAAATGCATCTCCATTGCCTGAAATGCACTGCCTCAGCACAGTCACAACCCCTACAGTAAAAAGTAGGCACCAGAATCTTCCCATGTTCCTCGCAATTTACAGCAGCCTAGAATAAAGCAAACTGTTTATGCTATAGATTATCGTAACACTGATTTATCTTCAATACGAGCAACTAATTTTAGTGCGGCTAGTCATTTAAAGCTGACAGGGTCACCACAGCAACATGATTTTTAGTCACCCTTACAGCCGGAAAGGAAGCGGATGAGAAGTTGCAAGTGTCAAGTCAGCTGGCAGAAGGGGCTGACCAAAGTTAGAAAAGTGTTCCACCATGCCACTTTGTTGCATACAAACAACAACTCCCTGGTCACAACTGCAATTTAGCATTATGGCCTGGGAACGGCCGGAAGTTCACAAAAAGTTCTCACATTACCTGAAAGACTAAAACTGGTCTCAAAGCTCCAGTAAAAAAAGCCATAAATCACCTATGCTCTGAGCCGTGCTGCGCAGGGCGAGTCCAAACTTTCCTAGGGGACAAACCACCAACCAAACGGCTAATCGAGGCACCAAAACCACGCTGGCTGATTACCTGCTCCTTCACCCATTCATTTCAAGGAGTTGCCCTCATGTGGTGTACACACCACATAGGATTGTGCCCTTAAGCAATCCGGAGTAAATTTACCATAGCCACCACGACGCATCAGAAAAAAATTGTCTGCTAAGGTTGATAAATCGGTCAATTACCTGCTTCCTTGACTTTTATTCATGTTTTCATCCTCACATTTACCAGTACCTATGAGAAGATTTCACTGAATTTCACTGAATATTTTTTTTTTTTTAAAGAGTTGGAAGGGACCATAGAGATCATCTAGTCCAACTCCCAACAAGATAATCTGTACATGGCCAAAATCAACTCTTAAAATTACTAGCAAACACTTAATTACTATAAACAAGACTACAATAGGCTTATTTAAAAAAAAAAAAAAAAAAAAAGTTTCTAAGCACCAAAGCAATAGCTCCAGAAAATAAAGTTCCCTCGCTATCATTATTTGAGGCCGCTGTCTCCACATTTACTCTCACATTTACTCTTGCTCTGTGCATGACAGAGCACCCCCAGCCCACCTGAACTCCACAGCAAGAGCACCTCCCGTCTTCCCATCGATATCCCCTGAATGGCTGAGCGTATACACAGGGTATGAAGCTCCCCGTCTCCCCTCAGCTCCTCTTAGCAAGTCCAAACCACCTTCCTCCCCAGGCCACACACTCCCCCCGGCTCCTATAAAATAGGAAGAAACCATTAACATACAGAAGAAGGTAAAGACAAGCAAATACTACTGAAGCACTGCAGTTACTGACTCCAAGGTAGAGATGCTTTAGTGCCCCTGGTGGGAAACTAAAGAACAGTCCGATCCTCGCAGGTGCCTGGAGAGTATAGGAAAACCACAGATGGACATCATCCTTACTTTGAGCTGGTTTGGGCTCAAAATGGAATATTAAATCTATGGCAATGTACACGTGCATGATCTCAGATAAAATTTCCCTTTCCATACTTCCTCTCTCACTGGGAATAGCTTTCCAGAAAAGGAGAACAGAAAACACCTGACTAACGACACAGAACCTGATAATTATATCATCCTTCTTCCTCTACAGTTGTTAAATACAAAGGACTGTGCAGTAGATATATCAGGTTTCCTGCACCTCTTCAAAGGCACAGTCAAATTTTGGAATTGAGAAGTGGAGAAGTCCCACCAGGGTTTGTACAGGGGCAGGCTAATGTAAGCCCAGCATAGCTTCAGTACTTGAGGAAAGCTCTTTAGAAGGCTTCAGCAGCACTGTAAAAACATACAGCAGCATCCAGGACACGTCTAGTAATTTCAAGGAGAAGGTTTTCCATCTTTTTCCCACTTACTTCTTTTCCCCCAAGGGACAACTGCTCTACAGATGCACAACCTCAACCATTGTTACCTTGGTTTCCTTGAGAAACTGCGAAGTGCACCTTTCCTACAGGACAGCTTATTAGAACACAGGTTCTCTTTCAAGCTGAAACTACTTTATGTTGGGTCACACATTCCTAGGACAGCAGGCTGACTCCCTGGCTTCTAGTCCTATGCACCGTACAAAAACAACAAAGGAGAAGGAAATAGTATTTTCTTGTCTCTCTCATGCATAAGGCAATCCTTGGGAGCACTTTCTGATACCTAATCACTACTGAAGAAAACAAAAGTCCAGGAGACACTCAACTAAAAGAGGAATCAGAAGCCCTAAAGAACACAGTATTCCTGATCTGCTTTCTCCATGACTACTGGCTCTAATTTCCCAAGCCAGGGCAACAATGTCAGGTGTAATACAACTGGCAACCTTCACTTTTCCTCCACCCTCCAATGGATTAAAGGGATGCTGTATCTTCTCTTGAACCAGCTTAAAATAACTTCCCATTCTACTAACTTCTGAAGCTGCCAGTAGTCCTCAGGGAGTGACACTGACAAAGTAGTGATATAACCAAAACAAAAAATGGGCATTTCTCTATGTTCCTACATTCCCTGACCAATCTTCTCCTGCTGGTCTAGAAAACATAAATATTGACTCGCAAAGGGTGAAAAAAAGAGAAAGATTATCGGTGATAAAAGCAGTGACTGTATCACAAGGGATTTTAGAGAAAAAGGAAGAAAACTAGTCCTCATCAGTGTAGTAGCACGACAAGAATTAAAGATGAAGAAGAAAAAAAAAAACCTGTCTGTGAAGCTCTCCCAATAGGTGTGAAGAACCTCTCAAGAGACCTTCCTGGTCACAGGAAAAAAGAGAAAACAAGAACTCAAGGAAGTTGGGAGATTTCACATCTGTAAACTGTTCTGCCGACCCTCCAAATATCCCCACAAGCATACAACCCCAACAGCTCTGTCACTGCAGTCTAGAACTCTCAGACCCAAAAACCGTTCCAAGGAACACAGTTATAACTTACAGCACCAGTAAAATAGCAACAGAAAAATTCTTGCTTGCCAAAAGGAAGTTTTCATCTCCTGAGCACAAAGTTAACCCAGCTAGCTTCCACGGAAGGAAGAAGAACACAGTCTTTCTCTCTCTCTCTGTCTCTTTATTGCTGCAGGAGGCTGGCTGGCTGCTCGTCACATAAAGGATGTATTGGGAGTTTGAAAAACTGGCAAAAAAATGGTTGCATTTGCCTGCCTTGATAATATGATGTACTGTTGGACATTCTGACCTACGCTTACTTTGACTTTTTTGGTCAGCTCATTCTTTCCTTCTCTGAGCATGAATTAGACATCCCAACTTCCCCAACAGCCCCAGTAGCATTCTGGCAAATGCAATTCATTCCACTCGATTCAGAAGAATCGTTACCACTATATATTCAATGATCCAGATGCCTATGTTCAGTTTACACACAGGGACAGGTTCTTTCCTGTGTGACATGGGAGTATTTGGCAAAGGAGAAACACAGCATGAGCCTTTATAGCGCTCCTATTCTCCCTTGTGTTTTCTAACCTAGGCTGAGCCTGGCGACTTGGCTTATCAACAGCAGCTGGAAATGGCTGTTAACTAGCAGTGAGTAGATCTGAATGCATTTCAGCTGTGGCTTCAGCTCTGACCCTTTCCACCTCTGATTCACAGTCTAAGTTGCAACGATATGAAGATATATATCACAATAGTATTACTTCTCTCCTAGGAACATCCCCGTGCAATGAGAATCCCCATCTGGGAAGTCCAGGGCAACTTCCAGAACATTTGCATCACCCTAGCAGCACAAGGAACATCAGAGGAAGGCTGCGAAGCCATTGCTGATAATAACATTATTTTTAAACTAGGACTTAATGTTTAAGTGGAACTCAGTGAAGTTATCTTAAATTATTCTAAGTGTTGAAGCTGGAAAGGTAGTGATCACAAACACTGCAAACTTTCCCTTCTCTTAAAATACAGAAAGAGAAAACCCCACACCAACCACTCAAAACATTGACTTAGAAAAATACTTTTAAAATATACGGGATTGTTGCTTTAAACACATTTATAAAGATTATTCCAGTGATCAGTGAAGTAAAAGTAACAACAAAATCAACTAGAAAGCCCTATGTCACCTTAACATGTTGGCTGCAATAAACAAAATGTGGGAAGCCTCAGATCAGGCTGCTGCAGTGCCCCTAATTATCCCTATTGTGTTTACAACCTCTATCAAGGGGTCACAAAGTCAAGGGAGGAGCTTACAAACTGCATGCATGACACTGTTCAACCACAGCAGGTGACATCAAACCAGAGGACCTGCTCTAACAAAGATCTCCTTTGGTTCTGACTAGTTTCTGTTTATTTTTGCCATACGCAGTTTCTCCTGCTCTAATTTTGGTAAATAATGTGCTCCTGATTTACCATTTTCCTATGTCCATTTTCCTACTTTACATTTTACTCACCTGACCCACTTTATGCATGGAAGTCAGAATTTTGTTTCTGACTGGTTCAGAAACAAAAGGGTTAGGTTTCAGATACTGAAATTATTCCTCCTTCTAAGTGTCACAGGAATCTAGTTCTCTATAATTTAATTTTTTCCTCTCTCCCGAAGTCAGATTAAAACATGGCAAATTATATTCTCTGTGTTTCTAATTCCTCCCACAAGGATGATATTATGGTGATGTATCTAAGGAAAGCTTCAAGAAGTGTTTGTTTTGTCATGCTGTGTTTGCTACCAAAGACAGCTGCTTTCTCTGTCCCTGAGAGGATTGCTTGGGGTTAACAAGCAAAGCCAAATAAGAAAAGATTAGGAAGCTACTCGTAGTGGTAGGTGAACACACAGCAGCAGACCTTTCCATGTGGAATAGGCACCCCTCAGTCTTAGACACACTTTTTAAGGCACTACCTCAGCTTTCAACCTTAAGAAAAGTCAGAGGTGACACAATTAATGTGCAAGCACTGAATAAAAAAAGGACATTCCTCAAACCTTATCTTATTTTAAAGAGATTTAGGATTCTGTGCCAAGCTCCTGGTACAAAAAAACTAATGCTATGGCTACTTAAGGCACAGACACAGCACAAATGGCAGCAACCCATTTCTACACTCTGCCTAAAAATCCACCTAGAATTCAGATTCAGAGGAATAACTAGAAGCGATAGGGAAGTTTCACATGCTCATGTCCAATCCATTGCTGGCTTTTCTGCTGAACAAACAAACAAATGTGCCAATGGCAGTGGGATTTGATTTTATTTTTTCAAAGTGCTTTTCTTGGCTGAAAACTCTGTGGGCTTTACCAGCAATTTTTACGCAGACCAGTAAATGCCTTCAAAGACAACAACTCTGATTCTCATGAGAGTATACCTATACTAAATAACGCAGCGCTGTGTAGTGATATCTGAGCCAGCTTGAGTATACCCACAAGTATTATAGCTGAATTAACCTGGGTAGACTGCTGTGATAACTGCCTCCCGTACACAAGGTAGCTTATTTAGAGCTTGCTTTGTTATCTCAATGCGGCACAGCACTGTGCAGGAAGACAATATAAACAATTATGGTGAAGTCTATTTAGACCTTATGGGCAATGTAAAAGTACCTCAAGGTGGGCAGAAGAGCCCCCTTCAGAGTTATTCGCTGTGCAAAGAATGCCCTTTGGCAAGGCAGAATTGACAAAAGGATTATGTCAGCCCTTCCTTTCCAAGGAACAGGAGCAGGGTGAGAGCCGGGGGGGCAGCAGAAAGTAGAGCAGCTCTAGGCCGTGCCTAAGAAGGGCCCTTCGTGGGCTCAAAGTGCTAGAAATACAGAGGTAGATAAGAAGTTCTGCTCCAAACACAAATAAAGAAATGGGTCTTCGGTCACTACTTGCCAGGTCTAGATTTGGGACAGTGGTCTACAACGGGAGAAACTCTGGCCATGCTTCAGGAAAGCAAGCAAACACAAACAGCTACACCACCAGCTGCTATCTAAATCCACTTGCCTGCCACTCTCTCCGTTACTTACCTACTTTTCACTGCATGATCATCTAGCTGCGGAAGATCTATTCTTATTTGGATTTTTGAGAAATTTCTTTTGAGGTAACTATTTGTACTACTGCACGAAGTGAAGTCTAGAAGTAGCTTGCAAAGAATTTGTGCTCACTAATAAGATCACACATGGGGATCACTCATTAAGCTAAATACACTCTTGTTAAAGCCATCAACTTGCATTTTTCTAAAAGTTACTTGCCATTTATTTTTAAGAATTCACCACAATTGTCTTTTTTGCCCCGATAAAGCATCTTACAAATTCTAAGAGGCATCAAGATCCAGGACATCACCAAAATATTCACTTAAAATAGGAACTCTGTAGGAAGTTGTAATTTTAAAGTGAGCTCGTGCCAAATCTTCTCCCTGACAAAAACTTTCAGATAAAACTTAAGACCATGCAGGGAAGAATTCTTTGCACCTGCATAGGAAGCCCCGCAACAGAGGAAACAGCAAACCCCATGTGAGGGCCAGCAGAGCTATAAACCCCCTCAAAGGGATTATGACAGTAGATTGCTTTGAGTTTCTTCAACAATTTTATTTCTACCCCAGTGAGGAAGTGTCCCAAATAAAAAAACCAAGAGTGCAGATGTCTGGAACCTAATTTCACTTTCAGAAACTGCCGATTAAACCATTCATTACAAGACCTCTACCACTTGGTAACTCTTTCATTTTTAACACAATTTATTCTAAAAGCTAAATCTTCAATCTTGCACGAAAACGTCTCTCTCAGTCTATCGTACTACCAGCACTAGTCATTCTTTCCCCCCAGCTTCCATCCCTACCACCTAAGTACCAAAAAGAACGAAAGGACTTCTTATGCAGCTCAGTTTTTCTCTCCTTACTGCATGTTTCTCTGAAAAATCCCCCTAACTCATGTTTCATGATTCCAAATCAGTCAAACTTGCAAATTAATCAAGTCTGTGTGAATTCTTAACCTGCAAAATGAAACAGGCTTGTCTTAGCGTTAGGCTTAACTTGGGATTCTACTACTCAGTGTAATTACACCACAAGCAGAAAATCCCTTGAAAGGCAGGAGAAACTTTAAGGAACAGAGCTAACTACTACGCTGACAGGTTCAGAGTAAGCATTCAAAACATTTGGAGTCTAGACCAAAGAGGATACCAGCCTGTAAATGAAGGTACATGAGGAAAAGAGTTGTCTTTGGGAGCATAATGCTTTCATAACTGTGATCTTAAGTTAGTCTGTTAAAAAAAAAAAAAAAGCATATGGATATACATTACAGAATCTTTCATTAAAGTAGCCACGATGCAGTGTAAATTACAGAATCAATGTTGACTGTACCCTGCAGCATGCATTTTCAACTGAAGTATGGGTCAATTCTGAGTCTTTTTACCCAATTTAAAAAAAAAAAAAAAATCCCCAGGAAAAGGGATATTATTCACCTTTTTAAAATTGTTTTTTTCCTTCAGCCCATTATCATTTATTATTCTTCATAGAAAACATTTTTTGAAGTGGAATAAAAATAAAAAGTTTTACTTTGGGGGCAGAAGGGGAGAGGAAAAGAATTCTCCCCACCCCCTTGAAAACTGGACTCTATTACACACTGCTAGCTACTTTGCAGTCCAGATTTTTTGCATATTATTATTTTTGTAAAACACACAATGCTTTAGCCTCCATACATCCTGAAGGGTTTTGCATATGTAAACCTAAATAATACAAATCATGTACCATGAATGGCAAACTAGGCAACAAAAAATGGTATAGAAGAAACCAGGACAAAATATTATTTAGGAGATACACTCTTCAAAGCGTGACTCCAGAGTAGTTTAACAGCTGTAACAGTAACAGGGTTCCAGGCATAACACATATTAGCTCTCCCTAACCATCTGAACTAATGTCTAGATTATGATTTCTTTGCAATGTGAAAGGAAAAAAAAAAAAAAAAAAAAGTCGTCTTCTATACGGTGCTTCATGACAAATCACATGCTTCATGTTAGAAACCCTTTTAACTTCCAAAAAGTCCTCTTTTGTAGGTCATGCTCTCATTATCTTGCTCTGGGATCTGGTCTGATTAAATTATAGGAAATTACTAATACTTCACTTTGAACAGCCAGCTCCTCCTGGCTCTTCTTCTTCTTTTTTTTTTTCTAAACTTAATTCCTCCTACTCCTGCCGCCTTATATACGAAAAAGACAACAATCACTCTGTTACAAAGATTAAGCCATGCTCTTTCTTCACCCGTTTTAAAATTTAAAAGTAAAAATGCATTCTGTCTGCATGTTCTTACATCTCCCATTCCGCTGCTCTACCTGCAGGTTTTCCTGTTTGGCCAACTAAAAAGTTTGTGGTTTTGTTCTATAATCTTTTGTATCCCCGCCCTCTCTAAAGTCTAATTCATAAGATCCTAAAAACTTAAATAGCTTAATGAGCACAACGCTGACTCTTTGGTAGTCCAATTTATACTGCAGTGTGATTTATTCATATTTTATTTGACCAGACAACACTAAGACATAGTCTACCATTGAATGCCTTTAGACATTGATCATTGAATAATTTTATACAAATGACTTGGTTTGTATAATGAAAAAAACAACAACCCAAACAACAACAACTTTGCATAGAAATTTAAAGAGACAAACACTTTGCATGTCAGAAAGAATCCCCATAAAGGGAGAAGGTATTTCTGAAAAGTCTATGATGACTTTGCTATCACGAGAGGGCCCAAATAAGAACAGTGTTTTCAGGTGGAGTAACGTGGATGCTACTCCATCCATGAAAAGGCTGCTGTTCATTTGAGAGGTGCATTACAGTACCACCAGGACAACCATGATGACAGCAATGAAATTATTAGCCTAATCACACTAAGAATAATAATTTTCCCTACATGGATCCTCTTGCTGACAATGAGCTATATCATGATCCCTGCGGCAGTAGGAGGTTAAAAACAGTAAATAGGAAATATGTTAAAAGGTTCCCCTTGTACATGCAATGTCTGCTAGCAAGGTAATAAACCCTATTAAAAGAGAAAGACTCCTGTTCCTGGCAAAAGCCTTTTGTCTTGGAGGCAACTCTCGAATGCGGAATGATAGTAAAGGCTTTTCTGACATCGGGAAGTCTTTTGAAAAACCCATCCAACACATCCTCTCTTGCTATCAGAAAGTATCAAATGAAGCAAGCTGCAGAAATAAAAAGGAAGGAAGCTCTAAATCACCATTAATTTACTTGACAGTATTTTCTTTACACTCTGATGATACAATCCAGCAATAAAAAACAATATAATAAAAAGCTTCACAGAGTTTAAGGGTTTATTTTTACTGTACAGAAACAGCTGAACACTTCAACACTGTAGGTGGAACATCTAACACTATACCTGATCACAAAAGCAAGAAGAGTTATACCCCCTTATTATCACATGTCTAGCTTTTAATATTGAAACCAATACTGTACCAATTCTGCATCTCCTTCCTTAACAAAATAAATCCAACAGAAAGTACTACTGCAGTTTGTCCTACATTAAACACATTCTTCAGAAAGTAGTAGTAGTAGTAGTTCAAACTTCTCAAAGTAGCATCTAATTCTGCCTGATACTCTGTAACAAATGGAAGCTTTGTACAAATGGTATTGTGGCATTCATTCACGAACTGCATCGCTTACAAGCCTCCGAGACAGAATCAAACCCCAAGGAGTATTGATTGGCACACTTAAGGCAACGTAGTGGTCTAGATCTTAAACATTTATTTGAGCGCCTCAAAACTTTCCAAACCTTTTACTTCTCAGGCTGGACTCTTCCAAGTCATGTTTGTGCAGTTCAGAGGATTCAGGTATTCTCAGGAAAGAAAACAATAGTGTGAGGTAGAATGGAAAGTAAGGCAACAAGGAGAAGAAAGAGTAAAATTGTATTTATACATATATTTTTAAAGATTCTGACGCTAATAGAATAGATGAGAAAAAATATCTAAGTGCTGAAGTAGCCAGAGGGGGGCAAAGGGGGAAACGCTAACACGCACACTAAGGAATGAGCAAAATTCCTTTAAACATTCCAGTGAAAAATGAATTGACTTGTTTGAGTTAGTCACATCCAGAAGTAATCAGAAGACACATGTGCACTGGGAAAATTTTTAACTTACGGACCTAACTCTGTCATTGTAAACCGAGTCTACACTGACAGAGTATTTAGTTGGGTATGAATGAGCCATTGTCTATCCAGGAACTCCTAAAGTCCCTTCCTCATTCACTTTTATCTTAAATTAAAAAGGATGCATTTTCTCTAGTATTTCACCAAGTATAAGCGAAGACATTCTGCCAGCATCCGTGACTAAAAAGTTCCCAAAAAACTGATTCCCTTACACGTGGAAACTCCACTTACATGCTAACATTAGTCTCAGAGGGCCCATCCACCTGATTGAACCCTGAAAACCTCAGGGAGCTAGGCCAGAGGACCTCCAAAGGACCCTTCCAAACTAAATTATGCTGTAAACAACTCCAGTGACTGGAAGCTCAACCTCAACTCTGCCCTTTTAAGCGGATGCCACCAAAACACAGTATTATTGCATCTAATAATATAAATCCTTTTCTTTTTTTTCCCCCTCAACAACTGAAGTGTCAGTATCTAGCAACTCCCTTTAAATTAAGTTGTTGCAACAGTCTGCTACTTCTCTAGCAAACTCTTCTAAAGAGATCTTCTTCACCGTAGCATGCGTTTTAGCAGCGCAGTCTTCTCTTGTGAAATTACCTCTACATTTACACACGGGCTGTCCAATGAAGTCAATGGACAAAAGTACAAAATCAGGGTCCTGGTGAGCAGCAGCTGTACACTGTCATTTCAAGCAGCGTGACAGCATTCTTCAGGTGCATTTCAGGCTACAGAACAATTGATAAGAAATTAATTAAGGCCGAGAGATCCTAAGAACATAGCTTCCTATCTAAGCTATCCTAGAGTCCACGGGGCTTGCCAGACTCAGTGACATTTGCTCAGTTACATTGTAACACTGTAAATTAGTCTGTGTACCAACATCTTACTATTTATTTCACCACCAATTGCAACAGAACCCAAAATATAACCGAGAGGTTGAGGGACTACATCATTTAAGTGCACTGAAGGGCATTCACGCACCAGCAGCAACCTGTAACACAACTTAGGAGTGAACCGTAGTGTGATACCCACCATGGGGCAGAGTTAAGGTTTAATACAGTATTTAGCCATCTTCTTTCTAGAGGCGCGTGGTGCACTTCACGTTCTTCTGTCACCTTTAATACTTCTAAATGAAGTACATACACTGTTCCTCTAAGAAGTGTATTGTTAAAACCAGGAGAAATTGTAGAATAAAAATGTGTTTTAGGCTGACTACCTATTAAAGCAACATGTTGCTAAAAAAATAATATAAATTAAATCACTATTTATAGAGTTTGCACACTGAATGCAATGGATTCCAAGTCATTTTCTGAATCTGCAGGACTACAGGCTAGAATAGTATTCCTGAATTATCTATTATTATTATTATTACCAAATAATAGCTTTTTAATCCAATGCAATCTAGTTGCAAAAGAAATTAAAATAAAGAAATCCCATTAAAAGCTAGCGTTTGTGTGGGACAGATAGCATGTGCGTGTTTCACACACCAGAAAAAAAAAAAA